>FLMG01004613.1:15699-49124 GCA_900088475.1 Hyphochytrium catenoides
AATAAATACAAAGAGTAGGATAGCTCTGCCGCGAACAGAGAGAGAGCTTCAGTCCTTTACGATAGAGCTCCCAGGTCATCATAGTTCTCTGGGAGGAGTTTCAGGAGCTCAGGCGGCAGCATATTCTTGAGATTTTCTCGACTAGTCCTATGCAGTCCCATGCGCTTGAGGATCTCGTTGTCATCATTAATCTCAAATGGCGCACTGAAGTTATAGAAAACGTTCTGCCGGTCTTCAGGCATTTCACACTGGATAATGGTCTGTGCGTCAGTGTTTATGGTGATGAATGGCAGTTGAATGCGTGTAGACTCGTCGTCAAGGTCTGGCGGCTGCTGTTGAGTACGAGCTTGATTTCGGATAATAAGGTTCTGGAACGCGATGTGCTGCATGGCAGGATGTGAGAGAAGTAAGAGTGAAATAGCTGTTGTAAGTACAGGGGAGGGGTCTCTGACACGAGAGAAGCTGATTACCTGCACCATCAACTCCCTCAGATGCTGCTGCTTCTTTTCGATGCTCTTTAACCGGGCCGTCTTCTCTCTCTACGTGGTTCCATTAGAGACGTAGCGTAAGCCCAGACGGATCTAACGGCAATGACAAGTACGTGGTCTCACCTGCATGACCTCCAAGTCATGCTTCACATTAGAGGGTAACCCTTTCCACTTTATCTCTTTCTTCTCCTTAGAGATTATGTCCATTGCCATCAAGACGTTTAACGCGTCGTATACTCGCCGTCGGATGTTCTTTTCGTCATATGTCTAGACAGGCAGTCTAATGAGTGCGATGGGCGGACCACAGATAACTTAAAGAGGAAAGTCCGCGTTGAAAGCATCAAGAACGCTCAAAATCCAATGAGTCCGAAGGGCCTCGATGATGTTAAGGCCTTTCGGGGCGATTATCTACTAACACATACTCTCACCTGATCCTGCGGCCTAAGAGACGCATTCTCCGACAGCTCCTTTACCAGATCGTCCGCAACTTCGTTGTAAGTCGTGGTCTGTTTCTCCTCCACCTTTTGACAGACCTTCATGCTGAAGTGTCGGAGGCCTTTGTTGGACTTGTCTGCCATTGTCTGCCGTGAGGCTTTCTTCTTCTTTCCTTGCCCGCTGAGGTGTATCGAGATGTATTGTATGCGATGACTGGTGAGCGAGAAGGAAGAGCATAAGACGTAGGAGCGACACACCTTTCCATAGAGAAATTGGAGACAGAATCATCTTCCTGAAATAACTCATTCGCTTTGCGTTTTCTCGTTGAGTTCAAAACTTCTGCACCATCGTTCAGAGAGGATGTATCGGATACTCGCTTTGGACTTGTTGCGAGAGGAGCAGGCCCTGCTAACGTAACATAAATAAGAATGAAGGGTGAGGGCTGCCTGCTGACTCTCTCCCTTTTTAATTAGACCCTACACCTTACCTGCCGAAGCCGTGCTCGTTCTTAGGTTCAGGACCTTGCCATCGCGGAGCATCCCCGAGCCCTTCGCGAGCTTTTCTAGCTCTGGATCTGACCGTAGATCATTCAGGAAGTCCTCGTTCATATCATACTTACCCTCCCCCATCCCGGCCGATCTGTTGTCACTGGCAGGAGTCGCTCTAGTGCTAGAGTTCACAGTCTTAGCTGCCTCCTCCTCCGCAGCCTTTCTCTGTTGCTCCTGCAATCTTTGAAGCTCTCTTTTTGTTAGCCTTGGAGTTGGAAGTGTCGAGGCAGAGCCACTTCCATTGTTGGTCCCAAGGCGTGCAGCAGCGCTTGCCGTTGCTGCTTTAGCCACGGCTGAGCCTTGTCTCCTGGTCGCCATGTAGAAGTTCTCCCGACAAATCGGCAAATCCTGGCTTGAGCCGCCGACGATAAGGCTGCTCTGCACTTCTCAAGAGTGCAGTACTAAGTCACAATATAGCTTCTCATCAGGCCCTGAAGACCGCTTTAGCTACAATGGTACTTGTAGAGCTTATATACTCCTTCGGTTATGGACACTTGACGTGAGGGGGACTCAAACGGCCGTCAAAGCGAGGACTCTGTCATACAGCTCTCATAGTCCTGTGCTGTGAGATAGACAGAGCCAAGAGTCCACTCTTTCCCAGCTCAGATGAAGGCAGCGAGGCTGAGAGCGGGTCTGCTATCTAGCACATAAATGCAGATGCCAATCTTTTGCTTGTGGATCTTCGTTCACCTCTGTGCATCCCATCCAGCAGGCCCCTGACAGACAGCAGCAAGGGGTGGCACCTCTCAACTCAGCTTCGTTCCGTACAGTAAGAAGATCAACAGTCCAATCTCTGTCTCTTGTCTCTGTTGTCTCTTCTACCAGCCTGCTTGGTGATGGCAGCCGACTACACAGAGACCTTCTTCCATCTTCAGGGGGGCGGCAGGACCGCTAACGGTTGGTATTATTCCGATTTTTGGTAAAGCTGATTATCACGCGGTAGTAACTAAATAGTAACTGGGTAATACTATTGGGAATGAGAAGATACGGATGAGGGATATTAACCTATCTATAACTGATCGGTATAGTGGGTGAAGCGTTACAGCGGCTGCTGTGATGGACGAGCTCAAGAATGTCGTTTGCGGGCGGCTGGCAGACCGAGGTCATCACCTGGAAGGCGCAGTTCTTTACTCAGAGATGAAGCTTCTTCCGGCCTTATGAATGGTAGATGGACATAGCCAACTTGCCAAGAGAAATGCAGGAGAGCTGATCGAGGCTGTGCTCCATTATTGGGAGCGCAGGTGGGGTGTGGGCGCTGAGAACAAGAGAGCCAAAGCAACATAACATGGGCAGAACCTAAGTATCAGTGGACCGTTCGGAGGCCTTCGGTAGGTTCCACCAGCAGAAGGCACCTTCCTAAACTCTCAGGACCATGGCGAAAGTCTTGGAAACCCTCATTGCCAAAGGGCGGCGTGTAAAGCGTCCAAAGGACCAGAGAGAAGTAGCCTTTGGTCTGGCCGACCTCTCGACACATGGAGAGCTTCACCTGAAAATAGTACAGAAAGGAGGCGTGAGTGCTCTCGTCAAACTGTTGGAAGGCTCAGAAGATCTTGAGGCCCAACGTTTTGCAGCTGTGGCACTAGGCAACATTTGCTCTACCCCGACTACTCGTCTGCCCGTAGCAGAGGAGGGCGTCATCCGGTAAATGGACTCTCACTTAGCTGTACACACTTTGTCTAATGCTGACATCAACCCAGCTCTCTGGTGAAGTTTATAAATGGCGATGGAAGTGATGCCATTGCGCGGCAGTATGCAGCGATGTGTCTAGGAAACTTAGCGGCAGAACCCGAGAATCACGAGGAACTGGTGAAACTGGGAACCATTACGACGATGATAGCTCTACTGAAAGGTAGACTGCATAAACTTGCTTCCAGCAACATTCTGATCTGCGAAGTCTTTGAGGGTTTCTTGCATCTTGTCCACTGATGGATTCTCTTTCTTTATTCCCCTATGGATCTATTCTCTCCTTCCCTTAATAAGACTGGCTTCCGCTTCAACTAATTATCTTCTCTTGCTCCCTCGAAGGCGAGGATGTGCAGGGCGGACGGTACGCCGCGTTTACACTTAGCAATCTAGCTGTGAACAAGAATCATCGGCAGCAGCTGGTGACAGAAGGCGTAGTTCCTCCTCTTGTTGCTCTTGCATGCTCAGAAGAGGTTAATGCTCAGAGACAAGCCCTCTACGCCTTAAGAGGTCCGTTGGCACACTACGCCACTTTTCACTCTTCCGTCTTGTTGAGGCTCCTAATAAGCTATCTTCTCCTCTGTATCGCCAAGACTGATACCCTCTCTAGTTATAGGGCGTGGAGCTCTCTGAAGCATCTGTCTCTTTCCTCTCTTGCTCTCACTCTTAATCTGGGGTCTGACTACTGATATCCCATTCCCCATAATAGGAATCGCTTTGAGCCCGGAAAACAGAGAATTGCTTGTCAAGGAAAGCATTTTGGATCCTCTCATTCTCATGGCAAGGACTGAGAACGTTGAAGTTCTAAGAGAAGTCACGGCAGCGCTTTGCAACCTCTCTTCTGTACCCCAGAACAAAGCAGAAATTGCGGACCGATCCATATCAACCATTCTCACCCTTCTTCTCTCTGGAGATCCCGAGGTAAGCTCAACCAAGTGCATTGCTCTTCTAAGAGCGAACATCTGGTTCGAACAGTCCGTTGACATCAGGAAGCCTGTTGTTTTGCTTTGGAGACCACTTTCTTGCTTGTCATCATACCTGCCACGTGTCACAACTAGTTCATATCACACTGAGGCTTGTGAAAAGGTCATATGACATCGAGCGTTGGAACTTCTCCTATTCAACCTTTGTAAGTGGCTTAGCTCCCTGTTGTTATCGCTGGTGTAGGTGGAGCGTCTGGCATGCTCGACAGTGGCTAACCTGATGGAGATGGTGGAGCTTCATGCCAAGCTTCTGCAAGAGCAAGGATTGCCCGCGCTTATCGCCCTTGCCTCGGGCAAAGATGCGATATCGAAGGGAGAGGCTTGCAGAGCACTAGCCAACCTAGCCGCCAATACTGAAGTCCAGCAACAGATACTGAAAGAGGGCGGTCTACAACCTCTGGCATCTTCTATCATGACTGACGACCCAATCTGTGAGCGCTTTGCAGCACTCGCTATCGCGAATCTATCTACTACCGTCTCAAATCAGGTTAAGATTGTCCAGATTGGGGCGGTTGGCCCGCTCATCAAGTTGGCACAGGGCTATGATAAGGAGTTGGAGGCGAGACGATATGCCACTCTCGCCATTGCCAATCTAGCTGCCACAATTGCCAATCATCCTACTATAATCGAGGAAGATGGTGGGAAGAGCTCTTGGTTACTTGCTTATATCAGCATCACATCACTGGCTCCTCCTATTTATATAGAAGCGTAAAGCTCTGTCTTTATTCTCCTGCGTTAAGTACCTGTCTCTCATCTGCGCAGCGTAGGGATTCACCTTGTCACCATATCACTGTGATTTCTGAAACTGCTGGACCCGTGCTCCGTTCCTTCTGATGAGCTGCGGCTTTGAATTCTAACCCTGGAATTCTCCTTTGGCGCTAATCGGGTCAATTTTATGGATTACAGGTCTTCGAGCTCTCTTTTCCCTCTCGAACACATCGGATCCGCTGTCCCAATACTACGTGGCGTATGCTCTAGCTAATCTGTCCAGTAACCCTCTCAACCATCGACGGATCGTTGAAGAAGGAGGGTTGCAGCCTATGATCTCCCTCACCCATTCTAAAGATCCTGACGTACATCATCAGGCTGCCGCAGCACTGAGAGGGTTAGCTGTCTCAGGTGAATGGCATAGTATTGAGAGGCCAACTGCCTAGGACGCCAAGAGTTAAAGCGAACCCATACACTTCTCTGTCTTACATTTGTTATGTCAGTCTGTCCTGATCTTTGGGTCGGGAAGGGTCTATAGGCCATCAGTGCGCTCGTTGTCTTTGCACATTGAACTCTAACGGTAGGATCACTCTATTCTCTCCCTCGCTCTAGATGAAAACAAGATGAAGATAGTTCAGGAAGGCGGGTTAGAGCCACTTGCTCTCCTTCTTCGGTCTGAGGAGATCGAGGTCCTCAGAGAAGTGTGCGGAGCCCTGACCAATCTCTCTCTTTGTGACGAGAATAAGTATGAAATAGCCAAGTGCGGCGCCATTCCTCCACTTATATTCCACGCACAGTCAGAGGATATGGTTGTGGCTGAACAGGTGAGCCTCTCTTCCCATGCATTGCTAGGCTTGGCCGCTGCGTCTTTCAAGTTGTAGCGGCGCCGGGTCCCTGTTACATCTAGCTCACCTGCATGTCTTAAGCTTGGTCCATTGGTTGATAATCATCACCATCAACAACCCTCTTATGTTCTAATCCAAAGCACACTGATTTGGGCTATCCTAGGCTTCTGCTACCCTTGCCAACTTGGCTGAAGTACCGGAGAACCAAGTTAAGATACATTTTGAAGGTGGAATACAGCCTCTCATCACAGTTATGAGAAGCCAATATGTTGAGGTGCAGAGAGAGGCAGGGAGGGCTCTGGCTAATCTCGCAGCTAATGAAGGAAACCACCAACCCATCATGCAAAGAGGAGGCCATCAGCTGCTTGTCTCTTATCTTCTCTCGCCGGACACTGCCAGTCAAAGGGTTGGCGCCCTTGGCATTCGAAACCTGTCGACCAATTTGAAGAACCACGTGACCCTAATGGAGTCTGGCGCTATGGAACCTCTAATGACGTTGGCGCGGTCAGAGGACATTGAGCTTGAGATACAACGGTAAGAGGATTCGACAGAGGACATACTTTCTCCTGTCCTGTGGGTCGACGTCCCCTTCTGACGAAGCGGCCGAGATTCTCTGCTAATGCTGCTGGCTTGTGTCAGGCTTCCATGAGAGCTCACATTTGTACGTTCTCTCCTCGTGATAGGTATGCCATACTGGCCATTGCAAACCTGGCTTCTACAGTGGAGAACCACAAAGCTCTCCTTGACGAAGGAACTCTTCCGCTCCTTATCTCTCTCTCCAACGCTCCTGACGAGCTTGTCCGCCAATACGCGGCCTTCGCATTAGTCAGGGTTGCGCATAATGCCGACCTACGCAAAGTGAGACTTCTTGCTACCTCTACAGGCCTTTGCTCCTTGCTCTGGCAGATTCTTGCAGATGCTAACTCTTTCTCAGGTCATCACCGAGGAAGGCGGGTTGGACGCTGTCCTCTACTTGGCTAGGACCGAAGATGAAGAGATCCAGAAGGAAGTCTTGCCCGCCCTATGCACTCTCTCATTCTCAGGTAACTAGATCACAACTATCGCTCACAGACGTTAGCACTTGAAGCAGTGGTTTGCTAGGTTTAATCTCCAAATCAAACCCAAGCAGTCCATTGTATTCAAATCACTTGCCTCCCTGCTACCTTTGTCCAGCTTTAGATACATGCGTCACTCCTCGTTTGCTCCTGTTTCCTTATTTCTTTACAATTTGTCCCTTAACTCTGGAGTACTCATCACTCTCATGCCTAGATCCCAACAAGTCAGAAATCTGCAAGAATGGTGGCCTGCCTCCTCTGATAGCCTCTTTGACTCGATCAAATGTTGGCAGTGAGAGGCAGAGGCAAGCCTGCTGCGCTCTAGCCAACCTGGCTGAGACAGTGGAGAACCAGCACAGGATAGTCGCAGCGGGAGCTATTCCTTCGCTGGTGAGAGAACAGCATGGCTCAATTTCGTCCCTTACATTTGCCTGCTGATACTGAGCTCCCAGCGTGCTAATGACCTGTCCGTCGGCAGGTTGAGATTACTGGGAAGGGCTCATTGGAAGTGCAGAGAGAAGCTGCTCGAGCTCTTGGAAACCTTGCTGCCAATTGTGACTATGGCGACATCATCATGCGAAAGGTAATATACAGCTCAATCGCCTACGGGAATGGAGCTTCCCACAATCAACGAAAACAGGGCACTAACGCCTCACTTTCCAATTTGGTCTGGGTACTAGGGTGCTGTTCCCTATCTGTTGAAGCTCTACAAGTCTGAAGTGGTAGAATGCCAACAGGTGCGCCCCTCTTCTTCCATGTTGGTAGTGGTCGGCTTTAAGGCAGAGTCTTCTTCAACTTGTAGCCCTTGCCAGCTTGGTCCCCTACTTTGATCACTTTCTTCTGGCCTCTGTCCGTTTCTTCCCTTACTGCCGTAGGGGAAGTGCCAAGAACCCAGGTCTTCTGCACACTTCTCATCTGCTTCTCTACGCTCTTCCCGGACAGATGGCGGCAATGGCGCTGTGTAATATCGCAACCAACGTAAAGAATCAGCAAAAGATGTTGGCAGATGATCTCGGAGTCCTTGAGGCAGTGGTTGCGCTCGTCAAGACCGCGTTAGATCCCAGAGAGAAGATTGACTATGAAACTGTCCGTTATTCCCTTCTTCTCATCGCCAATCTGGCTGTGTCAGCTTCAAACCACAAGCAGATTGTTACCACGGCGCTGCCAACACTCGTCGGTGAGACGGCATGAGCTTCGTAAGCGCATCTTTCGCTCACAATCCAGCTGACCCTATCTCTTCTTCGTCTTGATGCTCCAGGCTTCAGCAAGCATCACGACCTTAAGTGCCGACAGCACTCCGTTTTTGCTATCGGCAATCTCTGCTCCAACACGGCCTACATCGAGGAGATAGTTGCCCTGGACTGTGTGAAGCCCTTAATATCATTTGCTTTCCCTGGCGACCTGAATGTTCAGTTTCAAGCCATAGCAGCGCTGAGAGGGTTGGCAGTACATCCGAATGTCAGACAACAGATCGTCCGAATGGGAGCCATGGAGCCTTTGATCCTGGCAGTTAGCAGTGAAAGCATTGAGGTGAGGTTGAGAAAGGATGGCTAATGTAAAGATATAGCACCATAATCTGGGGCCGGTGTGCGCTCCTCTGTCTGTACTGAAGGTCTTAGGCTTACGTCCTGGTTGATCTTTCTTTCTCCAAAATATCCACATCTGCGAAGAGAAAGCTAGCATGACGATCCTGCCCTTGTTTCCTCGTTTCCCCACTAGGTACAAAGAGAAGCCGCAGCCGCCTTCTGCAACCTTTCTCTTAACGAGGAGAATAAGGTGACAATGGTCCGTAGCGGCTGTCTTCCAGCTCTCCTCTCTCTTGCCAACAGTGAAGACCAAGAGAGAGAAAGGTTTGCAGTGATGACCATCGGGAATCTGGCAGAGATGATAGACGGAAGGACACAGAGAAAGATGCTTGACGAAGGTAGCCCTTGTCTCAACACAATATCTCAAGTTTTGGCCTATCCAGTGACCACGCACACACCAGCTATTGCATTTCTGTCAGCAATTAAATCGTCTGTGCAGCAGTCCGAGCTGCATCTGCGTTCCATCTCCGCTTTAAATCTCTGTCCTGGTCACCAATTGTTCCTGTGAGCCTTTGAGCGAGTTCTTCGTACGGAGTGTCTCAAGAACGCCCACTGTTAGCGGGCTGATCTCTCCCTTTCCTCCCTCTCTCTTTGCTTGTTCGATTTCTCTTCCTTCTGTGATCTCTTTTCTCTCTGTTTGCTCCCTAGGCGTTTTACCACCGCTCTTGAAGTTAGCGACATCGCCATCATCAGAGATTAGGGGTGAAGTCGCCCGGTCTCTTGCTCTGTTCGCATCTAAGGCCGACAGTCAAAGCTCGCTGATAAGAAGCGGGGCCGTCCAACAGCTTATAAACTTCGCGAGGAGTAGCGATATCAAGTGCCAGCGATTTGGTTTGTTCACTCTGTCCTCTCCAGACCCTTCTTCTTACTCTTACAGCAAGTGTGGCGCCATCTCTGTTGCTTTAACTTCTACTTTCATTTTTCACCTGTCTTTTTTAGCCTCGAAGGCACCACCACTTATGATGCACCGTTTGCCTTGACTTGGTGGTGACATGTATATTCCCGTTCACCCCTTGGCTTCCTCTGCTTCTCGTTGGCCCCGGATCGCTCTACCTTCTTGCTCCAGTAATATTATGCTAGTATGGTCCTCTGTTGAATGCTCTTTTCTTCCTTGTCTACTTTCGTCCCTAACTGGCTTTTCGTGCAAATTGTCGACATGCAGCCGTCCTCGGCATCGGTAACCTAGCCGTTACTACGTCGAACCACGAGGATCTTTTCAATTTAGGCGCCATTGCCGCCATTCTGTCCCTTGCCGCTTCCGAGGACTTGGAGACGCGGCGGTGTGTAGCGTTTTGCCTGAACAATGTTAGTGTCAATGAGAAGAACCATCCCACATGCGGACGCCTCGGCATTCTTCGGCCCCTTGTCAGTCTCCTGAAGCAGGATGATAAGGACACACATCTACAGGTTTGAAGCACACACTTCCTCCTCTTGCTGGTCCATTCTCCTCAAGAAAGTCCAAACCCAGTTGTTCCATTAGTATACCGACAATGTGGACGTCAGAGGTGCTTGAAGTGCTTAGTATCCTATTGATTCTTGATTAACTGTAGGCGGCAGTCGCAGTCCGGCATCTCTCTCTCGATAGCAAGAACCGAACTCAATTTATCCAAATCGGGGGATTGGAACCCCTTCTCCGCCTCTCACGCTCAGAAAGTGTGGAAGTACAGAGGGAAGTAGCAGCTTCTTTAAGGAACTTATCCTTGTCTGAAGATAATAAGGCAGCGATTCTTGCCGCTGGAGCACTGAAGCCTTTACTGGACTACGCACATGCTCCTGATGTAGAGGTAAGACAAGAGGAGACGGTTAAAGGGTCAGTGTAAGAGAGAAAGAGATGGAAAGCAGTCCTTTTGCTGTTGCTTTTTACGCTGATGCCCTTTTGCTTTTACTTCTTCACGGCCTTCTTTCACTGACTTTACCCCTAACTCGCTCGTCATGCGTTGTCCTTCTCTTGCGGGGTTTAGAGTTATTTCTCTTGCGGGGTTTAGAGTTATTTATCTCCTCGTCTACCTTCATGGTCGTGCTCAATCTTTTGATGTCTTGTCCCGTCATCGGTATAGGTCGCGCATCAAGCCTGTGGCGTGCTGGCTAATCTGGCAGAAGTAGTTGAGAATCAGGGCCGAATGGTCGAGGAGGGAGTGCTGCAGCATCTGAAGTTCGTACTGCGATCTAAGAGTATTGACGTACAAAGAGAGGCCGTCAGAACGCTGGCCAACATGTCCGCAGGTACGGAGTAGATTCTATTTTAGCTGGACATTGTGCAACGCAATTGACATCTCTGTATACCCTGTCGCCTTCGAGGATCTTCTTCTAATGCTTGCTTGTCCTCTAATGACTCTCTCCCTTTTCAGAGTATGCACACACGGCGGAGATAGTCTCTGGTGGAGCATTGCCTCCACTTATTGCTACTCTCTCCGCACCTGATTTCCTATGTCAGCGTTATGCGGCCATGGGAGTGGGAAATTTAGCCACCAACCTTGGGAACCAGGTATAATCATTGTCCCTGTTGGCGCTTTTCCCGGCAAGCTCAATCTCACAGATTGCAGTAGTCCTTGGTTTATTTGTCGTTGTCAATGGCAGCTATCTTCTTGGCCCCTATCTCAGTAGCCCTCAGCCCTACCGTTGTCCATAGAATTGCAATTGAATCTACTGTCGTTGAGTCGAGTCCCAACTCTTGACGACGTCCCTCTCTTGCTCAATCAGGAAAAGATTATGCAGGATGGTGCATTGCAGCCTCTGCTCTCTCTGGCACGGGGAGAGAATGGAGATCTTGACAGCAAGCGTTACGCCGTTCTGGCGTTGACTAACCTCTCCTGCGCGGCCAAGAATCATCCACAGCTCATTGAAAGCAATATTTTGAACCTCTTTTCGAAGATCCTCCATCAAGAGGCAGAAGTTACAGATCGAGAGTTGAGAAACAGCGTCGCCCTTGCCTATGCGAACTTTGCTAGCGTGCCGGCGAACCATGGACTTATCATGCAGGTATCAGGAGAAAAACTTCCTGAGCTAACATTGCCTAGGAAACTACCTTAGTTAGCTAGGCTTGCCTAGGGGGGATTTCAATGAAAGAAGAGGAAGCGGGTCAAAAGTATCAGAATACGCAGCCATTTTATATGTGAGAAGAGAGAGAAAGCCTGACTGGGTGACGGCAGAGATTGGGCTAGTGATCAGAATTCGCGATAGGATCGCTACAGGAAGCGTAAAGGAAGAGAGAGAAAAAGCTGAAAAAGGCACACAAAGGGGGCGCTGACCGTCGAAACCGAGAGCAGGCTTAACGACTTCATTGTCCCCTTGAACCTCATCCTCTTCCCTTCTAATGGCCGTTTCCACTGTTGCTAATATAGGAGAACGCACTGGGACCCTTGATTGCCCTCCTAGCATCAGACGACCCACAAGCTCAACTTCATGCCGTTTCAGCCCTAAGAGGACTTAGCTGTAACGAGGAGCTAAGAAGAGAGATTATTCAAAAGGGAGGATTGCAGCCTCTTTTAGCCCTGGCACATTCGGAGGATGTGGAAGTCCAGCAGGTGAGACAAGAAACATGTACTGACGAGATGCGACTGGATAGGCGATGCCATACTTTGACGTGTTTCATGGCCCATGATGCTTTCTTTCGTCTTAGTTGGAGATGATGGCAATGTTGAACGCCCGTGGTTGTCACTAGGATCTAACTCCCTGTTCACGCTGCAGGAAGTTCTTTCGTGTCTATGCAACTTGTCTCTGTCCGGATGCATTGCTAACAATGCCTCGGACTTCATAGAGATCTGTAACATCAGGTCGCTCATCAGCTTCCTCTGCTCAGCTGATACCACCTACAGACTCTTCGGAGCGGTAACACTTGGCAACTTAGCCGCTAACTTTGCCTATCATAAGAGGATCGTAGGTAAGGGAGTGTGGTAGGACACAAGGGGCAAAATAAAGGCGCTGACGCTACTATGGGACGGCAGGTCTAGCCTCTTACTCTCGTTCCGCCCGTTCACCACCATCCGCCTCTGTATCGTCTGTTGGCTCTTTCGAACAGGTGACGGAGCCATCGCTCCGCTCGTTACCATAGCAAACTCTGCGGACTTGGAGACCCAACGTGCTATAGCCTTTTCTCTCTGTAACTTGGCTGCCAATGAAGAACAACGCCCGTCAATAGTAGAGGAGGGAGGGCTCCCTACTCTCATCTCTCTGGCCTGTTCAGAGACGGCAGAGGACCAGAGGATCGCCATTTCTACATTGAGAGCCCTATCTGCTTGTAAGTGGGGTCTCACGTGCGCTGTATCAAAAGCCACTTCTGTTGCGCATTCCCTAGATCGCTACGTCAGAGGCCCCTGCGTTCTAGATCGACAGTTGAAAGTCTAAGAAGAAAGTTTGGTTTATACTTCCGGGATATCTTTCTCGAGTTGTTGCGCCTAAAGCAACTGCTTTGTGTGTCTCTCTATTTCCCTTAATGTAAACTTTGTACTTCTCTTTTGGCTGACCTTTATGCCGTCGTGCTCACGGCTGGCCGTCTCTCCATTCTCTCTCAAGCCCAAGAGGTTCGGCGACGTCTCGTATCGGAAGGCGTTCTTGAGGCGCTGATACTCGGAGCGGCTTGCCCTGAATTAGAAGTGAGAAGAGAAGTGGCATCTGCCTTGTACAATTTGTCCCTCAACGAGGCGAACAAGCTAGATATAGCGAATAATAGTTCGATGATAGCAGAGGTAGGGAAAGTACTTGCGTTTCAGGTTTCAGCTCATACGTCAACTCACCTGTCTTTATGTGACTTCCTATTCGCAGTTGATTAACCTCTGCCTCACTGGAGACGTTGCAACTACGAGAGCGGCTGTAGGGGCCCTAGCAAATCTTTCGGAGAACTTTGATGCTCATGAGGCGATTGTTCTTCCTCGGGGGCTGAGGTTCTTGCAAGAGCTGGAGAGGGAAGAGGATATTTTGCTTAGAAGAGAGACTTTGAGGGCACTGGCTAATATGACGGGGAATATGAACTCGCAGGTAGAACTATCTTCTTGGCAAAAGAAACTTGTCACAGACGTACCACCTAACGTTTACACTTTCGAAGCACCATTCTGCTCTGTGGCTTCCTCGTCTCTCACGGTGTCATTGTCTACTTTCCTTGACGTTGGACTTCGGCATGCTCTAGATTTTGTCATATAATGGTTTAGCCATTGCTTACTAGGCGTCCTCTCTTTAGAGCTTTCATTTTCTCCCCTTAACACCGGTTATCCTCCTCAATGTAGGCCAGGGTCTTCAACGAGGAACTCCATAAGCTCCTCGTTTCCGCTTTAGCACAGCCCGACGCTGTCTTAAGGCGCTTTGCGGCGGTTGGCGTATTCAATCTCTCTATTAACCGTGGAAACCATCATTTCCTAGCCCAGATCCCTCCTGTGGCTGGTGCTGGAGATGCAGTGCAAAGGCTGTGCAGACAGGTCAGGACAGGACCATTGATAGAACTGGATTAGGAACGCTTGCTTTGCCGATCTGCCGAACTACTACATACGCTTTTGCCTCTCGCTCTCTTTATTTTCTCCTGCCCGTTCGGGTTGTGCTTCTTCGCACTCGGTCTGATGATTGTAAACTTTTCTCTGCCCTTAGAGGCAGTCTCATCCTCTCTCTCTCTCTCTCTCCCTCTCTCACAGTCTCACTCACATCTCATCCTCTCTTCTTTCTCTCTCGCTCTCAATTCCCGCCTTAAATATTTATCTCTATCAAACTCACACACCTTCTGTCCTCCCTCGCAAACAACATTACGTTAAGGTGGAGACGGAGACCGATTTGGAAGCTCTCAGATACGGGGTCCTTGCTCTAGGCTGCCTGGCAGTTACGCATGAGTATCACCCAGTTATGATGACCTTGGGGCTTCTTCCCTCCATCGGCCGAGCCATGACGTTTAAAGCAAGCGATGCCTCTCTGGAAGAGGCAACAGGCGCGGTAGATACGGATATGGTCGCTAAGCACAAGAAAGAAGGAGAAGGGACGGACCTCGAGTTAAAGTTCTATTGTGCCTACCTCCTCACAAAGCTCGCTATGGCGCCGTCTAATCATGAGGTGATAGGAAAAAGTGGTATCATGAGGGAGCTGATACTACTCGTGAATAAGGAAGAGAGGCTATCTCCCCGCTCTCAGGCGGTTGCGGCCCTTCGATGGCTAGCAGAGTACCCACCTAATCGATTGATTATGGTAGGGGAGGGGATCTTGGGAGCCCTCTCCTCTGCAGCAGTGGCTGCATCTCAGTCTTTGCACTCGGTTGCGAAGGACCCAGGAGGTCGAGAGATAGAAATCCAGAGAGAGATAGCCGCGTGTCTCTGTTATATCACTCTCAGTCCTGAGAACAAAGCCCTCACCGCACAGAGTGAGATCATGGCTCCGCTTCTCGCTCTTTGCCAACATGATGATGTAGAGGTTGCTCGTCAAGCATGTGGAGCTATTGCGAATATTTCAGAGGACTCATTGACGCACGTTAAGCTGGAAAAAGGGCTTCAGCTGCTGCATAACTTCGTCTTCCTTATGCGTTCGAAGCATCTTCCCGTCTTTAGAGAGGCTTCTCGGCTTGTTTCCAACATGCTAACGACAGAGGAGTTGCATTCCATCTTTCTGAAGGAAGATGGCCTGCGATCCTTGCATAGAGTGACCAAAGTGGATGATGAGGAGTGCCAATATAACTGCTCCCTATCCTACCACAAACTCTCAGTCAATTCTGAAACCCACGGTGCGATAGTAACGGGTCTGTTGGAAGGTGCAGAGATGGAGGGAGAAAAGGCAGGAGGAGCAGGCGAGATCACAGGGACCATGAGCTCATCGCTCTCGCCTAGCATCTCTTTGGTCTCTATTTATTCCCTTCTTTCTAAAAGCGACCCGCGGACTCAGCGCAATGCCGCCGCTGCTTTGCGTAACATATGCGCTAACCCTAGCTTTAAGCCTCATATTGCTTCTCACGGGGCACTTCAGGCAGTTATTGCTCTGGCAAGAGCCTCCGAGGTGGAACTGAAGTGTCTCGCCATTGCCGCTCTTCGGCATCTGGCGTTGAACCATAAGGTGCGGTCTAGGGGTGGTGAGAGAGCCCGAGATGAGCTTCTTACCTTCTGCAGTCTCGCCAACACGAGGATAGGATTCCTCTGTTCCCTCAAATGCTTGTCTGCAGATCACAAGTGCTAACACCTAATTCTGCATTTGTCATACTTCTTTTTCTGTTGTCTAGGTGAAACATCCGATTGTGGAAGCAGGTGGCCTAGATGTTCTCTTTGATTGCTCTTCGAATAGCAACCCGGACTTGCAAGCGCAATGTGCAGGAGCCATTGCTGCCTTGGCAGAGGAGACGAGAAACCAGGTCCAAATGGCACGGATGGAAAGAAGAGGCCTCGCGTCACTTCTTTCTCTGAGCCAGTCATCTAGTATTACCACTAGGGAGGATGTAACCCGTGCTTATGCCTCGCTCTCCTCCAACCCTGAGAACCAGATGGATGTGTTCCTTCCCACCGATTACGGGGCAATCTTCTCTCTCTGCTCCACGAAGGAGAAGTATCTTAAGAGGGAAGAGGAAGGTGGTGCCCGAGAGGAGGCAGAGAGATTGAATGAGAGGTGTGGGACAGACGGATCGATTGCCATCGGGAATCTGGCTGTGATAAGCAAGAACCAGTTGCAGCTTGTTAAGCATGGAGCACTAGAGGCTCTAGCTTTCCCTCTTCGCTCTACATTTGCCTCCTGTCAACTTTATGCAGCTAGGGCCCTGTACCGTTTGGCCGCTCAGATTGACAATCACGACGCTATTCTAAAGGCCAAAGCCTTGCAGCCCCTCGTGGTTCTTCTAGGCAATAAGGCAAGTGGGAGTAAGGCGTAGCTGGGGCACAAAGCGGCACATCTCTTATGGCAGCTCTGTGTCAATAGATGATGTTTTTCTACGAATTGCGCTCAGCCTCATCTTCCAACATGTTTCTTTTGCGAACATTCGTACTTCCTGCCGTTCATTGTTTGGGCGTGCTTCTTATTAGGCGTCGACATGCTAAATAAGCCCGTTCTCATTTGGACTCGTGTCGCTTCAATCGCAGGATATCGAAGTGCAAAAGGCGGCCGTGATGGCTATCTGTAACCTCTCTACGTCTGTTGATACTCAGCTCCAAATAATGGAGTGCAGAGGGATCAGGTAGGTCTGCCTCATATCTCTCAGTTTTTTGGAGGAAGCTAAGCTATCCACTGCTAACATTTCACGTTGTCCTCCCCTCCTTAGGCCCTTGATAGATATGACGAGAAGTAAGAGCCTCGAATGCAAGCGTTATGCAGCAATGACGCTTTGCAACCTCTCGACAAGTGTCTCCAACCAGGTAATAGCGCTAAGAGAACAAAGTACAGAGGGCGATGTAGTATCTGCGCTATAACACCTCAACGGTCTGCGCTAACATCTTACCTCTTTACTGTTGGGCAGGCGCATATAGTGACCGAAGGTGGACTTAAGGCGTTGATTTACCTCTCTCAGTCAACGGACCCCGACTGTCAGCGGTACGCCAGCATGACGCTGAGCAATGTTGCTGCCAACCGGCAAAATAGAGTTCCTGTTGTGGAAGCAGGAGGTGGGACCATCAAACTTACTCTTGAGATAGATAGGAAATGGTGGCGAAGTGAAGAGGATGTATACTGGGAAAAATCCACTTCATTCCCTCTCTATCATCGCTGCTGCGTTTCGTAATCTTACTGAGGAGTGGTCTCACTTTCTCTTCATGCTTACCAGCACTGGAACCGTTAAGGGTGATGGCTGAGAGCAACGTTCTCGAGTGCAAGCGCTCGGCAGCGCTGGCTATCTATAACATATCGTGCGCAGCAGCCAACCAGGTGTCCCTCGTATCTTCAGGTACTCCATTCTATCATGAGTTGTTTTTAGTCTGTCTAGCTACCTCCATGGCCGATAAAATTTGTGTCCAGATGTGTCTGCTTCCTTGATCTTCAATGACCTTATACCGTTGTTCTTTAATGTTGTTGCTGTTGTAGGGGTTTCGAATGCCGTAATCGGCCTTGCAACATGCAAGGATGTGGACGCGAAGCGCTATGCGATCATGACCTTAGCCAACCTAGCTGGTAAGAAGCCTGCTGCGTCAACGATCCCATTCTGGCATCCCCTAACTGTGCCTTTTGACGGTAGCGAACGAGGAAACACGGGCAGCAGCCACACGTAGCGGCGGGTTGCACTCCCTTATCACTGCATGCAGAGATCCAGACATGGAATGCAGAAGATACGCAACAATTGCACTCTGCAACATTGCATGCAGTCCACAGACTCAGGTAAAGTAGCTAAGCTTCTCAGAGATATGGACTATATAAAAAAGTAGAGACTTGCGCGAGTGAGTGAAGCCCACCGCAAAGCAAGAGCATACGCGTCCTTTTGTTGAACCCTTGAACAAATAAATGATTTCAGATGTTCTTGTCGTAGTGCTTGCTTTCTTGCTTTCCCAATGTAACCCCAAATGGCAGCCCATGGCCGGCTGGCCCAATCATATCGTTGTTCATGGCTCTTCACTGATCTTCCTCTTCCTCTATATTAGGTCCAAATCGTAGCCCATGGTGGGCTGGCACCTCTGAGTGCAATGGCGGAATCTTCGGACTTAGACAGTCAGCGGCACGCCATTATGGCTATCAGCAACCTCGCAGCAAATGAGATGAACCACCCTGCGCTTGTACAGAGGGGTAAGAGATGGGATGACAAGAAAAGGCGATACATGAGGTTATAAGGTTAAGTTAGGGCCATGGCTCTCGGAGGAGGTAGAGTTGGTCATTTCAGTGAGGAGAGCAGACAACCTACAGTGATCCTTGTCACACCCTCTTTCTCGATTCTGGTCTCTCTTATACGTTTGTGCCCTCAACGTATACTGCTTCTGCAGGTATGCTCAAGACCATTATGGATCTAAGCCAGAGCAACGAGCCGGACATCAGGCAGTATGCTGCCTTCGCCCTTGCCAACTTCGCATCCAATCCTCAGTACTGCTCATCTGTGGGCAAAGAGGGAGGATTGTTGCCCTTGATAACTCTGGGTAAGAAGAGCATCTCGCTATATAGGTTTCGGCATCAGTCCGTGCCCCTATACCATTATCCCAATTACATACATTGCTTGCTTTCGTGCTCTTTCAGTACCTTTATCTGCCCACTTGCTGACAACAACTCATTCCTTATAGCGTTCAGCCGAGATATCAGTGCCAAAACTCTGGCCATTGCCGCGCTTCGTCGTCTCTGCCAAGAAAACGACGCTAATCGTGGGAGAGTGGTGCACGGTGGCGGGCTGCGTGCTCTAGCTATTGCTGCAGTGTCTTCTGAGGTGGAGACTCAGAGAGAAGTTGCAGCCACGCTTTGCAATCTTTCGTTGGGAGAGGAGTTTAAGCTGGAGATTATGAAGAGTGGCGTCATCTCTTCCCTTATAACAATGGTGATGCCATCCGCTATCTCGTGACCTTCAGATCCTCCTCTAACTTGTTTCTATATCAATCTCAATTATGAGTATTCTGGTGCTCTACTTTCCGTTATCTGACTATCATTGCCATGAGATTCAGGCTTACCTTGATCTGAGTGCCCTACTCATAACGGGAAGCCGCTAGTCTAAAGACATCTAACGTCTAACTTCAAGGCTCAATCCCCGGATGCTGAGGTCTCGCGTCAAGCCACAGGAGCCATTGCGAACTTGGTAGAAAGGGTAGAGACTCACGAGATTATTGCCAGTCAGAGAGGGTGCAGGTCAGGCTACGATGTAAAGAGACACTTCATGAGAGACCTTGGCTTAAAAGGCCCCTTGGATGCTCTTCCCAATTTATTTGGCACCACAGATTCCTCGTAGGCCTCTTGCATCATAAAGAGAGGGACATACATCGAGAAGCCTCCCGAGCAATTGCCAACTTGCTCGCGTCCTTCCTAATGCATGAGGAGATAATCAACGACGGGCTTCCTGGGCTTCTCTCACTGGGTCTCTCATCTGATCCGGAATGCCAATATAATGCAGCCTTAGCTCTACGAAAGCTCAGCCCCAATCTAAAGAGCCATTTTAAAATTTTCAATCTTGGAGGCTTGAAGACTCTATTCACCCTGATCCAAGTTGATGACCTAAAGACAAGGAGACAAGCAGGTGAGAAGGAACTCCATCCTCTCTGCGTTGTCATCTATATCAATGCATGCCCTGGGGAGCCTGAGCATCACAGTCTTCTTTGCTTTTAGTGATTGTATCCGTGGCAAAAGATTCATGCCATTCTAGCCGCCTTCTCCACCGCTATGTGCCTCTCCTCGACTACGCGTGTAATCTCCTAGCTCCGTAGTTTTGGTTCGAGCTTGTTCTTATCACTTTTACCCCAGCTACTGCGCTACGTGACTTGGCTGCCAATGAGGAGCACAAAATTAAGTATGCTGACAGCGGAGGTATCAAGGCTCTCGTCGACCTTGCTAGAGATGGTAAGAGCAGATTGGTGATTTTTTTGGCTCCATAAAGTGTTGGATAGTCGCTATGTCTGTTCCGTCTATTTTGTCTCTCCCATATGTTGCTTGAACCGCTGATTACTGATTGCTATTCCATTAGGCGACGTCGCTCTTCAGTGCCTCGCAATTGCCGGTCTTCGACATTTGTCAGTCGACGATCAGCTTAAACGGAGAATCGTTGTAGCCGGTGGGGCACTTCCGGTCGTGATCAGTGCAGCTCGGAGAAGCAATGTCCTTGACTTGCAGTGCCAGGTGCACCAGGCGTTTGCTCTACGCTTTTCCGCTTTGGGTGCTCTGCCTATATCTCTCACCTTTTCTTCTTCTCCCGGCATTAGATGCCTCTCAATCCCATTTTAAAGGAGACTTCCAATTTAATCCGCACTTCACGCTTGATTACCTTTCTGTCTGGCTTGGTGTTCCGTCGAAAGGCTATTCTAACTCTCTTCTCAGGTGGCCGGACTTCTAGCGAATCTTTCTGAGAATCTAGAGAATATGATAACCATCGTGGAAGCGGAGGGGACATCTCTCCTTGTAGAACTGGGTGGGGTCAACCATATTGAGGTCCAACAGGATGTCTCTAGAGCACTTGCCAACCTGGCCTCCAATGAGGAAAATCACACCATAATGTTCCACCAAGGAGGTAAGCCCCATTTGTCTTCACCAAGCCCTAGATGCTTCTATTTCTTAGTCTCGTTTGCTTCACTGGTGTCTCGTCGGCCCTGTACTGGCATTGTACGGCACCAGTCTTGATAAAACCATCACCAGCTGCTGACACACGGTGTGCCTCATTGTAACACTACAGCGCTGCGGCGTATGATTGCCCTTACGGAGTCTCCGCAAGATATTACCCAACGTTATGCGGCAATGGGCCTTCGCTTCTTGGCGTCCAACCCTGAGGTGAGGGTAGAAATCATTCGGCAAAATCTGCAGCCTGCTTTCATTGCCCTAGCCCAGAGTCCTATCTTGGACTTTCAGCGCACCGCTGCGGGTAAGAGATGAAACCATCTACCACGAGACAGAAGTGGTTACTAACCGGCTTTCAACTTCAATTGCCCATGCATGCTACGTCTCTAGCTGCTTTTGCATCTTTCTCTTTGAATGAGGAAAACAAAATGAAGCTTGTGCGCAACGGAGGCTTAGCTCAGATCATTAAGTCTACGTCACATCCTGACCTTGAGGTCAAAAGGGACTGCACCTTTGCCCTTGCCAACATCAGCGATAGTCCGGAGTTCCAAAATGACGTTGCTCGAGAGGGAGGGTTACAGACCCTTCTTGTCCTAGGCTGCCACGATGATGCCAGAGTTCAGAGGGATGCAGCAAGAGCACTTGCGTCGCTCTCTGTCTCGGAAGAGATAAGACAGGTACTGACGTCAGAATAGCATTGGGGTATCTTTCCGTGCCTAGAACATTACCATTAATTTTACTGATTCTCGTTCATACGGTGCAGTTGATGCTTGCAGCAGGTATCCTGCAGACCTTACTGAAGCTAGCTCGCTCTTTGGACGTCGCCAGCCAACGGTACTCAACTTTGGCTCTTTGTAATCTGGCATCTGGAGAGAACAAGAGGAAAATGATCGAAGAAGGTTTGGCGCCTCACCTAATCAACCTTACATGGCTCTCATGTACAGCATCTGTCCTCCAGTTAACTCTCTAGCAGTATCTGGTATGGGCCGATATATTCCGATTACTAAAGTCACGCTTCCTTGCAGGAGCCATACGTCCTCTAATGTTCCTTGCGAGGTTTCCGGATACCGAGATCCAGCGATTCGCCTCCCTCGCCATTGGTGGGCTGAGTTTGGGAAATCACGGAGATAATAAGATGAAGATGGTTGAGGAAGGGGCTATTCGACCACTGATTGAGCTTATTCGGTTCCCCAACTTTGATGTTCAACGCTGCGCGTCTTTGGCTCTAAATGCAATAGCTTTGGGACGGCTACAACCAACAAAGGTCAACATCATGCAAGAAGATGGTAAGCTTTGAGTGCATAGATCAGAGCGCGGACACTAAAAACACCTTACCCAGTCCGAGGAGGGAGAAGGCAAAGAGACTGCTAGAGGGATGAATACAATCTTGCTAACCCATGATCCTTTTCCCTGCGCAGGCCTATTACCCTTGTTGGGTCTAGCCGCTGCGGAAGACGTGGAGTGCTCTCGGGCCGCACTCTATTGCCTGGGGTCGTTGGCGGAGAATACCGCCTGCAGAGCTAAGCTGGTAGAGCTAGGCGCGCTGATCACAGTTATTACTAAGGGCAATTCGTGTTCAGATGTTGAAATCCAACGCAGCGTTGGTTATTTCCTTGCGCTTGTGGCACAACAGCAGGAGTATCATGATGACTTCGCCCGGGAGGGTGGCATCGAGCTCCTCGTATCGTTAGCGTCAATGGAAGATGTTGAATGTCAAGAGTATGCGACCTTTTCGCTCGCTCATCTTGCGAGCAACAGAGACTATCAAAGCAAGCTTGCCCAGGCCGGGGCATTGAGACCTATTATTGCTATAATGTCCGTCAATTCTGAACCTCGCCACTACGCTGGTCTGGCGCTACTGAAGTTGGCCGACAATTACGAGAACCATCTGAAGATATTAGAAGAAGGTCAGTTCGAAGAACCATCGATTATTTGTCAAAAGGGGACTTTTTCTAACACTTTGATTCTACTCTTCAGGTGGAATCCAAGCTCTTTTGCGACTGGCGCGAGCTCGATCAACAGACGAAGAGATGCAGTACAAAGCAGCAATGAGCGTGGGTAACCTGGCTGCGAATGCAGTGAAGCTTCTACCCAAACAGACACTATCTGGTCCTGGCGCCGCCGATATTGGCGCCGGTGCAGCGCGAATGAGCCGGTTAGCAGCTCCCCAAGGCTTGAAGCGTGGCAAGGAGCGCGCTGCCGAGTATGTAGACAAGAATGCGCCCAAAGAAGTTTAGAAAATGAAGAGCGGCAAGTTTATTTAATTGTGAGACTTGGGTCGTCCCTCCCGGTACCCGGACTCTCGACACCTTATAACACAAAGCTCTAGACTAGACATGATGAATGCTATTTTCTAAATTAAAGTTTGGGCCGAACGCAATTTAGAAGCGTTCAAAATGCTATTCGCGCCAGTTGATATTGATTTGCGCGCTGCAGTCTCCAGCTAAATTTTCTATTGTACGTGTGAATCGCAATAGAAAGTTCTCATGACGACAGGACTTTTGCCAAGATTCTGACGTTTGGTTAGCCCGCATGGCTTTTAAGTCTCCAAGGTCTGTGGAGCGGAATTCAGAGCCTCCAGATTTTTCGGTGCCATTTTTACTTTTACAGTCGCCGCTGTTCTTCGTTATAGAGACATCTTTGCGCGTTGAGGCTGTCCTCAACTTGTGCCAAAGATGTCCTCTTTTCCCATGCGGGACGCTCACGTAACGAATAGGGGATGGGTGCCCTCCATCGAACAAGACAGGAGATATGAACACGGCTTTAGAGATCCTGAGCCAGTTATGGCATCTGAGACAGACTACTACCAGGACAACTCGACACGGGGCAATAGTAGGATACAACAAGGTGGATCGCATCAGATGCAGGGAAACGACAACAGTTCGGGGACATCTACAAACCTAAGCTTTGCATTCGCTAAGAGATCGAAGGTCGTCCGCAGAAACCGTAACGGGTTGGTGATTGTTGAAGGCCAGGACTCCGTATTAGCTTCGAACAACCGTGATGGAGAAGAGGCGATATTTGAAGCACCAGTGGTAGGCGTTACTCGGACTTACGCCCTAGAGTGACTAACTAGACTATGGCGGACCTTGCTTGCTGCCTTGTCTTAATTAGCGCGCTGGCTGTGTTGCTGGAGATGACACAGCGTTCAACGTCTTGACTAGCAATTGCACTTCTAGTCGCACAACTCAAAGGAAACACGAGCTGTACTGGGATCGTGCAAGACCGAGTGATGGACAATCTCAAGGTAGGATTGAGCCAAGCTCTCTCTTCACCATCTGCAAGTATAGTCGAGACCAAAGTACCGTACAGGTTCCTGCGAGGTTTGGCCGATTATAAGCTAACTTCACCACGCTACCTCTTAGCTATTAAAAGGTTCAAAGAGAACTTCACAGCAAAGTTTAAGGACTCATTTTCAGTCCCCCAACAAGCCGCTACCCAGCCAACTGCCATCGCTCCTGGGCTGAGAAGCTATCTGGACCGGGCTGGCGTGAGTAGAGGCAACGCTACGCGGCTTGGTCCTTGGAACTCCGGTGGCACCACTTTTCCTCAACAGCTTCCAGGCCACTTCAAGCAATCGTCGCTGTTCCTCCATTGATGCGAGACTGCGAGAAAGACGATCTATTCAACGTTCGTACGGACCAGAAGAGGGGAGGACTGGCTGGAACAACATGCCAATGTTTTTGTATAAAGCCCTTTACTTCTTACTACTACTGTACTAGAATTTACATTTCTACCTGTCCAGAAGAGCCAATTTCATTATCTCACAATTTTGAAATTCTGTGGTTGGCGCCAACAACAATGACAGAGTTTACCCCAATTGTGAGGATGTTTAGCTGATGATGATCCAAGAATTCAGATATCGCATAAACCTTCTAGTACTAGTAGCCCCAAGAAGCTTTCATGAGTCGACAGAAGAAGGACAGCACGATTGGTACTTGGATGAAGCGCAACCGTGTAATTTGTGGCCTTCACTGATGCTTCTCCACCCTTATTGCTGATAAACGGTGGACGTATCTAGCTTGCATTTGCCATGAGAGCAACATAGTGGCGCACACAGGTGCAGGAGCTTCCTTGCAGAAACAGCCTGACAGTGAGTACGGGACGATGGAGGTCGGGAGGCTGGCTGATCTGTCCTCCCTCTACGAGCAAGTCAAGAATTTGTGCCAGGCAGAGGTACGGATGGCTTTTCTAGCCTTTCTCGCTGATTCTATCACCGCCTAGTGAGGGCCATATATGTGTATGGCCCTTGCTGCACTGACCACCCCTCCTGTCTAGCTCTATCAGTCAGCAGTCACAGTAGGAGGAATCCTGGTGAGCAAGGCCCAGAATCTGGTCAGTCAGGGGATCCAGACCTCGCCACCCATCTATACCTGTACAATAGCTTTTGCGGACGCACTCTATGGAAAGCGGGAGTACCGGCGTTCCCTGGTAGGACCCTGCATATCATTTCACTTCATCGGAAGGACAAGTCGTTGGCTGATACACGTTTCCGCAGCATTTCTACCAGCAGGGCCAAGAACAGCTGCGGTTGATTGACTCGACTTCTCTAGAAGAGCGATCTTCACGGCGAGAGCTGGAGATCCGGCTAAACTTTAGGCAGGCACAATGTCATGAAAAGCTCAACGAGCAATCAAAGGCTTTACCTCTGGTAAGGAATGTGTAAAGCGGAAAGGGAGCTGCGTATAGCTCCGCGTGCTTTATTATGTCTGAACCCTCAAATAGTTAGACAAAATACCTCGCAAGGCCAGAACCCTCGAGATGCATGTCGCCTCCGGACGAATATCTGCGAAGCTTGGGCTAAAAAAGTATGTGACCTCGTGATAAGAAGACATAGTTATCTGTAACGGGCTGAGTGAGATGGGTCTACTCTGTTTCTGTCTGGCTTTCTCCCGGTAGGACTGCGATTATTGGCTATAAAGATGCGCTAAGGTGAGCGTCTAGTGGAGCTGGTCTTGCTTGACCGCATAACCCTTCACACTTAATCGTCACCACCACCCTGTCAGATTAAACCCTTACGCCTTAGAATGCGTCGAGGCCCTTCTTACTCTCGGTTACCCGCCTGCTGAACTTCGTGATCTGCTGGCTGATTGTACCGTTCCCAATCGCGAAGACGGGACCTTATTGAGGTCCTTTGGGCACAGTCACGCCCTAGCGGCCGAGGGCCAGATCAGACGTAAGTAACAAGGGGTCAGACTGGCACGATACCTGATTACGTTTGCTGATTTTCATACAAGCTGCGTGGATGTTTGATGCTTCAAAAACTTTTTTCGATGTTTGCCTCTACTTTTCTCAGCCTAACCAACTTTCTCCCTAGAGTCCATACAAGCCTTCTCCGAATTGGAGCAGAGGTTACCACGACATGTGTACTCTTTGCTCCAAATTGGACGCCTCCATTATGAGGCAGGCGATACCGATGAGTGTCTTTATATCTTCAAGAAGGTAGATACTTCCTAGAG
Source organism: Hyphochytrium catenoides (assembly GCA_900088475.1). Taxonomy (NCBI): domain Eukaryota; class Hyphochytriomycetes; order Hyphochytriales; family Hyphochytriaceae; genus Hyphochytrium; species Hyphochytrium catenoides. The sequence continues at coordinate 41,592 of FLMG01004613.1, forward strand.
AACTTTCATTTCACCTGGTGATAAGTCTTAGCTGTCTGAGTAGGCAAGAGAGCTGGACCCCTTCAATCTTGACCACATGGATTTCTACGCCGCAGCCCTGAAAGAAACGAAGCCGGAGTCTGTCTTCCATTTGCACAGGTGTGTAGCATATGTCATCCTGGATATTGGCACACAGTTCTCCTGGCCAGAGCCGTACCCCATCCTGCCCTACAATCTTTCCCAAGAGTTCTGCCGTCTACTACTTTAAATATGTATGACCGATTCAATGATGATCTTCTGCTAGCACTGTAGAGACGTTCTTGTCCATAGATGAGCGCAGACCAGAGTCGTGGTTGGCAGCAGCCCACTTCAGTCATGGTAAAGGAGAACTTGAACGCGCAATATACTTTGCTGAGAAGGTGAGTTGTGAAACCGCAACGTCACGTTCACAGCGATGGTTGCGACCTTCCTTGCTTCTATGTTCGGGCATACAAATGAACCCCTAACTCTCCTTGGTGATAGGCTATTTCTCTGGATAGTCTTTATGCGGCTGCTTATGACTTGAAGGGCAAGCTCCTCCTTGCCCTGGGAAGAATACATGAAGCAGTTAACCCATTTTTTCAAGCAAACTCCCTGAAGAAAGACTTAAGCACTTTCAAAGGCAAGTCTCAATTTTTTCACTTCCAACCCTTCTGTGGTGCTCACTGAGGTTTCTAGGCTTGGTCGAGGCTTATCTCGCTATTCCCAAGTATAAGGAAGCTCTTACGGTGGCTAAAGAAGCTCTTCAAATGCTTCCAAAGAGCCCTAAGGCAATCGCTCTCGTGGGGAGGGTGTTGGTGAAGGCTCCGGAAGGAAGAGAGAAGGTACTTTGGACCACCTCGATCATGATCATATCCTTCGGCTCTTCTCTCAACCATACAAACAGGCAAAGCGTGCGTTCAACAAGGCTTTAGCTTTGGACCCAAGCAATCTGGACGTCCTTGTCTCGCTGGTTGACGTCTATGTGGCCGAAAAGAACTACATGGAGCCTGAAAAATTGTGCGTCTTGGATCTTTAACTTTGCTCTCCTGCCGGTCCCTGCGACTTCCCCATGTCTCTCAGTCTTTATAAAGACCTCCTCACTATACTAATCTGCTTCTCTTAATGCCTCACGTTGCCATCTTTTACCCCAAATTACTAATAGACTTAGGGGCTCCCTGGAAAAGCATGGCGATAATGCTCTTCTGCTAACAGAGCTCGGCCATGTCCTAGCTCTGAAAAAGGAGTACGGCGAAGCTCTAGGATGTTACCATATGGCGCTCACGGTAGACCCGAACTATGTTAGCGCTAATATGGGGCTAGAGAGAGTTGAAAAGTTGATGCGAGGAGTAGATCCCGATGCACCGACTGAAGATGAACAGCTTGAGGATGCTCCTCTAGAGGTGAGGACCCTAACCTTGTGAGTCTATGGTTGTCCCCACTGACAAGACTGTTCAACAGGGAGATGCAGACGGTGACTACGGCGATTAGGGATCGGATAAACGACACATGATGCTAGTTCTACGCTGTGGGCCATCTGTCAGTCATAGCCTTTGGAAAGGGGATGACACAGCATAGCATGATGATAACCGGGTGTGCATGGGGGTAGGAGAGAAAGAGATGCTTGTCACTTTGTCTCGCTATGCTGCAGCGTTTGGCTGCATTCGGTGATTATGTGAGGCCGCCTCTTCAATCATAGCGTTCGAGATGCTCCCATTCTGCCGAGGATCATGTTCTTGGTTGTTGTCCTCCTTCAAGGGAGGACTCTTGGGGACCATCCTCGCTTCCTTTCTAATCTCTCTTAAAAGATCATCCAGTTCTTGGTCCATGTTCGCAATATCACTATCAAGACGAGACATCTCTTTCTTCATCCGATGAATGCGCTGGGGATGGCCCCTATCTCCAGCTCCGCAGCATTGCCATAGGACTTGGACCAACACGTGGAGTACGACTATAGTTCCGCATAGCAGGAACATAGAGACCACCGGGTTCGAGCTGCCTAAGAGTTTGAGCATTTCTGCAACCTGTTAAACGGGGGAAAGGGTATGGTACGTGTCAAGTGGAAGCTGCTTACGGAACATGATGCGAAGATGGACTAGAGTTGACGAGAGAGATGCAAGAATGTTGCCTTTCAACGAGCTGAAGGGATTAATGCCCGTCAGGTTCTAGGCGAGATAATAAAAAAAAGCAGAGATACGTCAAGGCAGCCGTACCTTGCCATCTTCGACACCTTGCACAGACCTAATGAAGGCATCTATAACCCGCCAGACCGTTGGCTCCAACGGTTCTCGGACGTGTGCAAGCCAGCTTGCTCCCCAAGGCAGCAGGCAATGTCGCCAGAATAGCGCTAACGGCACACATCCAACGAGAGAACAGAGAATGTCCCTCCGCTCGAGGCCCCATGGCCCCATCTGTACGTTGTGCAGAGAACTAAGAAGTCTCTCCAAGGGATAGAAGATCTCCTGCTTGATGATAAACTCACTCCCACGAAGTGCTTCTACCCCACGCAAGGAGGAAAGAAAGAGATTGCCCGGCAGCGACTCTCAGTTTGGTTTGCAGCAGAACAAGAGTGGAGAGAGATAGAAAGAGAACGAGAGAGAGATAGAAAGAAAGGGAGAGAGAGAGAGAGAGAGAGACAGAGAGAGAGAGAGAGAGACAACAATCATAAGAACAGACAATCATCTTCAACAATGACCGAGCTACACGACATTGCCTCGGTACCAAGGGCCTCAGTTCTGTGCTCATCGAAAGGACACAAGACCAACTTTCGTGGACATGCCAGGCTCTATGGAAGGAAAAAAAGTCATGTTCATGCCCGGAATTGAACCGGGGACCTACCGTACGTCAAACGGTCGTGATAACCACTACACCACACGAACATTGAAGCTGATAGAACCGATATAATACTCTAACATAAACCAAGCCGCAATAAAGCAGGTGTCCAACTGTTGACGATTGAAGTTGATGGATCAGCGCATCAGCGCTTGTGGAGGAGGGGTCTTTCTTCTTAGAGATCTCACAGCTTGGCAGGCACGTCTGCTGAGCAAGTCTGCCGTACTTGGGGAGCTAGCTGAGGATGGGAGCCCTAGATCTCACGTATAGCTATCACATACACTCTCTCACTCAGATCTCCGTTGTCTCGGATACGGCAAAGATGCGGTTCAAGAAGCAGACTCATCCCCAGTCAGGGAAAGTCTTACTCGAGTCTCAACCGGTAACAAGGGTCTATGAGAGTTATTCTTCCCGTCACCCTGGGCTGTCTGTTCATATTCTAGCTCCTCGCGCAGCGCTGAGATATTTGAGGCCCAAGGGACAGTCTAGGATACTTTCAAGGAGCAATCGGCAAGGCGAGAGAGAGTTTCTAAAGAACCATTCAGTTAGAGGATATGTACAAGCTAAAGCTATCTATCATCAGACGGAAATCTGCCTCCGAACACTTTTCCCTGCGGCAGATCCTGCCGGTCCTGCCGTCTTTTTAGCGGCCCAGGACTGAGCTAAGCTCTCTCCATGCACCATCCTCAGATGATTGGAAAGAATCGAAGCTATCTCAGCGTTCTGGGCCACTTTGAGCGCCTTCTCCACCGTCCAATTATCCACGTTCTGCAGAAGGAAAATGACCACCTGCTTTGCTCCCGCCGCGACGGCTATCTTGAAGGACCCGGCGATGACCTCACGACTAACACAACTACAAAGATGGTCCAGCTGTGGAGAGGGGCAGCAAACAAAGCAAGAGAAATGATGGCCAGAGAGGTCAGACCCATGAGCATAGTCATTTGTCTCCAGTTAGCAGAGAATCAGTCAAATAAGAGAGGCTGCGCTACAGAGAGTGTGCAAGTGTCACGTAATCCTAGGTATTAAGATGTAGCCCTGGAGAGAGAGGTACAGAGGTTCTCCAATAACGGGCTCTAGACTGGGCTCAAGCCACTAACCACTCACCACTTCTAAGTGACCTCCCAGCACTGCCGCGTCCATCACTTGCTTTTGCTGACATGAGAAGGGTAACAAGAGAATGTCATAAGTTTGTCAACTACCACTCTGGACGACTTGTCATCCTTTGTCCGGTCCTCTCTGACTCTGCTGCGGCCTTTTGTCTATCAGCCCATTTGCTTGGATCTTTGACTCTATTGAACACCTTCCATTATTTTGCTCCATTCTCACCTCTGATACGTCCATGTGGGGAGTTAGCAACCTCGTGGCCTCAAGATGGCCTCGATTGACAGCGATTTCTAGAAGATCCTCAACATGGAAATCCTCAATATCACAGACTGCCATGAATTCCCGGAGAATCTGCAAGTAAAGAGATGTTTTCAGGGTGAAAATCAGTTGGCAAAAAGACCGCCAGAGATAGGGAAAGCCAGGATGAGGACCGAGCAGAGAGCCACTTGGAAGGCTAGCGCTCAGAAGGTGAAAGCCAGATGTTGGCCGTTTACAAGGATCCAGACAATATTTGCGAGAGAACTTAAGATCTTGATAGCAGGAAGAGCAGGACACGATATATGCAAGAGCTATAAGAAGGCAAGAGTACTCCGTACATTTACATGTCCATGAGTCACAGCGATGTGCATGCCTTCATTAAGGACATCGTGGTCGCAGTCCAGCCGCTGCAGAATCACATTAAAGCCAACCGGATCGCCCGTAGTGCATGCTCGGTAGTACGCTTCTAAGATTTCCTTATAATTCATTCCTCGCTTGTCCTCAGCATTGTTGGAGACGGGTGCAGAGCCTAGGTTGGGCCCCGCTGTTCTTCCGCTTCGCGTCCTACCCGATAGGCTTCCTAGTCCCAGGCTGGCATTGTCTTCGTCGGATCTGACACTGGTCATGCCGCTTCTTGGAGCTTTTTGTCCTCTTTCTCTTTCATCTTCCTCCAAGTCCTCGGCAGGTAGAGCATGCCCCTCACTGGCAAAGAAAGCTCGTCGTCTTCTTCCTGGTGAGGGAACAGCGGATGGGTCTGCTGAAGGAGCAGTCGGTCTTGAGCGCCGGAAGAGGGCAGATATAGCCACGTGCGGCTTGAACCATTCTTTTCCCTTAGAATGCCATCCTTTTGGGCTTCTTGCAGCTCCGGCACCTGCGCTTGCTCTTCGGACGGCTGAAGGGTTCGCATTTGAGTTGCTATCCTTGTCTTTATCGGCGTGCACCCGATCTCTCTCTTCCAGAAGTGCAGTGAGCTGATCTAGTTTCTTTTGCATGCCTAATAAGACCTCAGCATCAACCTCTGTCTTTCTCCGTCCTCTCTTTTTCTTCTGAGAGGAAGTGGAGTCTTGTCTTGTGAGCCGCGATGGTGCGGTCTTCGTGCTTCTAACGCTATTGCTGCTCTTTTGCTTTCGCAACGCTCGCTTGGAGTCTGCTGTGACCCCTCCTGTCTCTATTTTTCCCTTAGAGGACAACCCAAAAAGGCTTCTAGCAATCTTAGCCAAAGAAAGGGAGCGCTTCTGCCTTGCTGGTGGTATCCTTCTCTTCTCAGGACCCTGCAAGAGCGAACGAAGTGTCCCCAGAGAGTTTTGACGTTAGCTGCAAGAGTAACGCTAGCGAAGGACTGTGGAGCGTGAAGGGAAGTAAAGTGCGACATAGAACGATTCCTACCTCTTCTATCTCCTCCTCCTCGTCACCACTTGTACCGACGCTATCATTATCCCTGGCTGAGGCTAGGCCAGAATGACTCTCGCCCCGATCGGTTTCATCGTACTCGTCTCTAGTGCTTTCATCCTCTGGCTCTTCCGGTGCATTGTTAGGGCTTGTCATCTTTACGGCCCTTCTACTCTCTTCTGAACCTCCCACCGTATGCCGTCTCTTGCCATCTGTCTGGTTAGAGAAAGAAGATGAGGGGGAAGTGCTTCCATGTATGGCGAGTCCCAAGAGAGAATCTTTCATTCTGCTAAAGCCATTCATTTCCTTCGCCGTGAGACCTGAAGAGTTCTTTATGCTATAGTTAGCTCCTGCCTGCAAGAGACAGTCGGCCACCTCTGGATGGTTGTACAGGTAGCAATAATGGAGTGCAGTGTTCCCTCGACGCTGGCAGGGAGCCGAAGGGCAGCAGGAAGAAGAACAGGAAGCAGCAGGGACAGTGTGGGAGACATTAAGGACCGAGAAAAGCCATGGTATCAGGAGTGCCGTGCGTGTGTATGATGAGAGAGAGGAGAGTACACAGATGAGAGAGAGTAAGAAAGAGGGGAAGTCAGTGTGGCTCCATAGAGGAAGCTAAGTAGATTGGTGAGCCTGAAGAAGAAGTGATACTGGAAGAAAAGGTACCGCAGTGGGAAGAGTGACGCATAATCCGAAGGAGCGTGCGGCATTGGGAAGGGTCAGACTTGAGCGGAAGGGGACACAATGAAAAAGCGAAGCACTTCGTGGAAGAGGAAGTTGTTCAGAAGATTGTCTAGGAAGTACCGACGGATGAGAATAGAGAGAAAGAGCGAGCAGATCGATCAGCGAAGAAATGTTTATAGTTGCTCACGTTCTGGTAGTCAATGTTGGTGCCTCTTTTGATGAGCAGCTTCGCCAGGCTCTTATGTCCATTCTGAGCAGCGATTATAAGCAAAGAGTTTCCGAACTCGTCAGTGACATTCAAGTCAAAAGACGGATCCTCCAGATGCTTTTGAAGGAGTGGCAGGCGGTTGTGCCGTGCCAGACTGAAGACTTCGGAGCTCATCGTCATTGTCTTTAACTGTCAACACTCTTTCCGGTGCTTTTTATCGTCTTCCACGTCGCCCTCTACCTGATCGTCACTCTCAAAACTCCTCCAAAGAAATAGAGCTGTGAGAGGCTAGATCAACCATTTTCTCTCTCCACTGCTGCTAATAGCTCAGAGCCATGAAGGACAACAGCAGATAAGCAATCCCTTATGACCAATGAGTGACTAGCAGACAGCCTTCTTTAGTCCTTTCTGTCTCTATTAGACCCTATAAGAGGCGACAGAACAGTGCGGAAGGCATCGCTGAGGGCTTCTGATAGATTGTGCTTACGAACTTTGGACTTAGCGGCTGACTACCGCCGGTTCTTGCTCGGTCCTCATGAGCTTCCTTGGGTCTCTCTCCTTTCTTATCTCTCAACCATTTCTTCACTCCATCTTCTCTTCTCTTTTTCCTGTGTGTCTCTCTCGCCATTCTGCTTGTCTGTCAATATATCTGGCTTTCCATGTATCTCTTTCTCTATCATCTATTTTCCTTTTCCAAAATTTTCCTCTCAAAAAAGGCAAGCCTTCTCTTTTGGCTTGTCCTGTCTTCTCCCTCTCCTCTCTCAATCTGTCTCTCTCTTCGCTCGTCTTTCTCGATCTGTCTCTCTCTTTTTCTCTCTCTCTCTCTTGATCTGTCCTCTCTGTCTCTCTGTCCGCTTACTTCTCTCTCCCTCTCGGTCCATCTCTTCTCTCGATGTCGTTCATTCGTCTCTTTCTCTGCTTTCCTCTGTCTCCCACCTTAATCTTCCTCTTAGCTCATCTCTGTCTATCATCCGCACTCTTCTTATGTGCTCTCTCTCCTCCTCTTCTCTTGATGGCTTGAAACCGACCTCGGTCCGAGGGGCGTTCTGAAATACCTCTGATTA
>FLMG01004616.1:0-25874 GCA_900088475.1 Hyphochytrium catenoides
AGAGAGAGAGAGAGAGAGAGGGGAGGGAGAGAGAGAGAGGGAGAAAGAGAGAGGGAGATAGAAGAGATGGAGAGAGAGAGAGAGTGGCGAGAGAGAGAGGGAGAGTGGCGAGAGAGAGAGGGAGAGGGAGAAAGAGAGAGGGAGACAGAAAAAGATGGAGATGGAGAGAGAGAGTAGAGTGGAGAGAGAGAGAGAGAGTGAGATATGAAGAGAGGAGATAGGGAGGCAGAGGATCTTCCAATGAGGTTGCATTGAACCGCGAGACATCAGTCGCAGCACTATGGGCTACACGCCTCAGGATCCTCTCCCGGCCATCATCACTTATAACCTCTTTGGGCAGCAGATCCTCGGGCCATCAGCGCTCAACAGGAAGTCTGGAGCGCCAGAGCGACACAGAGTGCACAAGAGGAAGAGCAGCCATCGCCCGATAGTGCCAATTCTTCTTACTCCTGAGGCTTACCATCTCCAGCTCTAACTCCGGGCCTCCCCTCCTGCTGCTCACTTCACTCTCGTTGGCCTTTATCCTTCTCCAATCCCTCGAACTTTTCTCTCCGAGGGCTACCCAGCCTGGCCTGTCAGACTCCACTCTCTCTTTGACTTTCAAGGGCTATGCCATAGCAAGACACTCTAGGAGAGCTGAGAAGGAGGAGGGTGCCAGAACCCCCCAAAGGCGAATGATATAATGCTGCTACCGGGCACATCTCTCTCTTCTCGATAAGCGTTACGACGGACAGATGATCCGTCTGATTACCTCGCAGGTGAGGCCGGGCGGGAGAGACCTTCTGCTTCAGCAAGGGAGAGCCAATCTGAGACGATCTCAGTATGTGCCTTCTTCTCTCTCCAGACGGAGCTTCCTTTCTTTCTCCAGGTCTCAGCGTGGAAGCTTATCGCCCATCCTCGGGTCACTAGGAACAGATGTCAGGGGCGTGCAGACAGGGACTGCGGCCGTGCAGAGATCAGCTGGCAAGAAGGATAGGGTCAGGTCGAAAAAGACACCGGCCTCACTCAGGGAACAGGAGGCGGCGATGGAGCAGACGCTAGCCTCTCTGTCTTTCTCATTACGGACTGCTGGCTCCTCTGAGGTCTCCCAGCTTTTTTCTCGCTGTCTCACTCTTCCTCTTTCCCAGGACAAACTTCTAGAGCGACTCGTGGCTGAGCTCTGTAAGTCCAAACAGATCTATCGAGCTCGACAGCTTGTCAACCTCGCAAGAGAAAGAGACATTCAACCCCCTCTCTCTGTGTATAAAATGCTCGTGGAAGGCTATGTCAACGCCTCTCGCTCGGAAGACGTTCCTGCTCTCATTGACAGCTTTCCCCTCTCTTGTCCTCGCGAAGTGACTGACGTAACGCTGACAGGGATCCGGCTCTTAGGGGCGGACAACCTTTCCTGGCAGGGCGTGGAAGAGCTTCTCTCTCTTCTGCAGCAGCGTTCTATCTCTTTTGAGCACAAGGAACATCTGGAGGGATTGGTAGAAGTCTTTGGACAGGGGTTGAAGAGAGAAGAGGCGCTTCAGGCTTGGGAGGCGCTGCAGGCCTCTTTCCCCTCTGATCCTCCTTCTCCTCCCTCGGTGGCAGCAATGGCTCTCCTCTTCGCTCACTCTGATTCTCCCAGAGAGGCTCTGGATTTTCTGTCAGAACATGAGAGGAAGGGTTTGGTCCATCGTCACTATCTTAGCTATGCCGCAGTTTTTGGCGCTGCCGCTGCGAAAGAAGATACAGAGATCATGAGGGAGCTTCTCTTCGGCCCATTGAAAGAGCTCTCTCCCGGTCTCCCTCCCCATCAGTACTTTTGTCGGTATATCTCCCTTTTGGGGGATGATGACAACGTTATCAGGGAAATGAAGAATATCTTCGATGTCTATGCAGAGGTCCAGAGACCCGTGCCTGCGGAAGTCTGGGAAGAGTTCGCTCACATGGTTCTTCAGGGAGATCAGCCTCTAACTCCGATGGAATGGAAGGCGAACTTCGAGAAGTTTTTTCACAGAGGGTTTGGCCATGAATCTCTCTGTGGGCTAGTGGGCGCGTATGCGAGGAACAGGTTGTTCGTCTACGCGGAGGGCTTTGTGGCTCTCGCTTTGGAACAAGGCTTTAGCAAGGTCCCTATGGATAGAATACTCGAGGAGCTGGTGGCGTCAGGTAGAGTGGCGGAAGGGATGGACATTATCTCTCGCTTCTATCGTCCAGAATGTGGCGCTGGTGCAACAAACAAGCTTCTAAAGGCGATGACGAAGGTCTCTTCGATAGAGGAGGTGGACAGAATGCTTGCTCTGATGAACGACTGGGGCCATACTGTGGATGCACGCGTTGTGCCTTTCGTTCTGGAGCTGTACGGGGGAAGGCATGGCTCTCTGTTCCTCTTGGAGTCTGTCTTCTTGAAGCTCTTTAATGACTGTGGCTTTTCAATAGCTTCTCGATCGCTGTCTAGGGAAGAGAGAGGGCAGAGAGGAGGAACCGAGAAGCAGTCAAGCACAAAGCCCCGCATACCGACCGAGAATGAGTGCACGCGACTAATCAAAGCTTATGCCGAGAAAGGAGAGAAGCAGAAGTTAGAGAACCTACTTTCAAAGTTCCCGGACTGGGGCTTCTCTCCTGGCCTTCAAACCTACAATTACATCATTGAAGGTTTAGGGATGGGAGGGAGAGTTAAGGAAGCTCTTCAATACCTTCAAAAGCTGGATGACTTAGGGTTCCCTCCTTGCCGAAACTGCTATAATGCTCTCCTTGCGGCGTGCGCGGTGCGGAGAGACTCTCTCGCGGTAGACGTCTTGTTAGAAGGCATGAAAGAAAGAGCTCTTCCTATAAGCCATCATTCTTTTCGGAAGCTCTGTCTGATGCACTTGCATAGGCTAAAGGCGCTTGAGGCAGCCTCTTCTAAGTCTAGACGCTTTGGAGGTAGAGAGCGGAAAGACGAGAAAGAAATAGTTCGGAGTAAGCTGGATGGAGTTGTCCGCTCTTTCGAGGAATATTACATTGAGGAAAAAGGGAGAAGACGTTTCTTGGGACGAAAGGACAGGAAAGTGTTCAACAGTCTGATCTTCTACTACGGCAAGGTAGGAGACCTGAAGAAGTGTCAGCAGCTCGTCGATATGATGAGGGAGTACAAGCTTACTCCCAATGAAGATACTTTCCGTTTCCTTTTAATGGCCTTTGGAGAACGAGGACGCGTATGGAAAGCTGAGAGCATTTTCTCCATTTTCTCTGAGAGCGGCCTTCTTCCTTCCGTTAGAACCTTTGAAGCACTAGTTAGAGGGTACATCTCTTCCTCACAGACTTCTGATGCTCTCAACGTCGTTATCACAAGGATGCCGGCCCTTAAAGTGAGAGCAGACACACGTCTTCTCTCCGTCCTGTTGTACCATCTTGGCAGGGCGCGAGATCAGTTTAGTACCAAACGGCTAGTGCAGTGGATAGATAGTGAGGGTCTCTCACTAGGAGAAGATCTATTCGTGGCCATGCTAAGCGGCTTCGTAGACAGCAGAGATCTAGGCCTCGCTCGTTCACTGTTCTTTTCTCTCTCTCCTGCCGATGTCCCTCTTCAGGCTTATGAGAAGCTATTCGGAGGGGCCGTCTTTGCGGGCGAAGAGGGCTTGGAGCTAATGAGGGCGTTGGAAGATAGAATGCGTAAAGGAGGGCTGCCTCTCTCTACTGCCTGCCGGTCTCATTTTTGTGAGGCGCTAGCGGTGAATGGCAGGATAGACGACGCTAAGAGAGAGCTTGTGAAGATGCTGAATCAGAAGTTGTTGCCTTCTCAGAAAGCACTACGTATCTACTTCAGACACGCAGTGCGTGCTACGGCTAGTGGCACCGTGGAGGACGGCCAACAAAGAGATGAGGCAAGGGACCAGCTCAACGATTTGGAAAGGTTTAGGAAGGGGATGATAGAGAGAGGCTGGCTCGCTTCTCTGGAATCTGGATTGGCCATTCTTGGTGCTTTTGCCGACATTCGCGATTGGGATGGAACCTCAAGAGTCTTCGCTGAGTTAGAAAAGGAAGAGAAGGAAAAAGGCTTAAACTTGCCGCTCGCGGCGTACGAAGAGCTCATTTACTGTGCGGGGCGATGCGGCAAGGTTGATGAAGCGGAAGCGATCATAGACACAGCCGTGCAACACAACCTTTCTCCCTCTCTATTTATGTTCCATTCTCTTATTGAGTCATACACCACCGCGGGAAGAGCAGCTGACCCTGACACGCTAATGCTTCGGATACAGGACGAGTTCGGCCTCTCTCCTTCTGCCAAGACATACAACCTTCTTAGTGCCATGATGCAGCCTTTTGATAGGGAAGGAGGGCAGAAATGGCTCCAACACTCGCTTGACTCGCTCATCTAGACACTTCAGAGATCGTCACCTTACGAGAAGCCTGGACAAACGTAGTCCGTGCTTTAGGAAAGCTCTGCCATTGGCTCTCTCTGAATCAGAAAACCCTCACTCTGTTCGTTGAGCCCGCCGCCCAAAAGAACGGTCAGAAATCCATCTCTGCTGTTAAATTTCCTGGGAGACAGTGGGATTTTGAAGTGCGTATAAGGGGAGGCCGTCTCCGTAGCCACTGCCAGTGGGACTATCAAAACGAATGCGGGACGGTGATGCAGGAGCAACTCCTCTCTCTCCCTTCCACTTACTTAGGGGCTTTCACCTACATGATTCGCTCTCAACCACATGAGATGTAATTTATTAACAAGGTGAAGCTGTCAAAATGTATTACAGCGCTACTTTAAACCTCACAGGCTGTCGATAGAGAGATAGTGCCTCTTCTTTCTTCTAGTCCAAAGTAGGATTTCTTGGTCCAAAGCAGGAGAGATGAGAGGAGTTTACTCTCTCGTCTATCGTACTTGTGCCCTGATCCAGGTGCAAAGAGGTTCATGGGTGATCTGCAGACCCTGCGAAGGATCGAACAGGCCTTGTAAGGCCCCTAGAGTCTCTCCCTGACAGGGTAGGTCTGGAGCTTCTCTGGCTCGGCCTGACAGGAAGAGCAGACCACAGGTTCAGTCAGATATGGGATGTTCTCGTCCTTAGAGCGTCCTCGTTCTTGAAGACTTTAGTGCGCTTGTTGACATTGACTCTCAAATGTCCACTGAAGTTCTTAAACTCTTACAGATTTCGATTTTCCACTCTCTCCCACAGGGCGACCCTGAATACTGTTCATCTGGCATCTGAAGACTCTCCTCTCTTTCTGCAACGCTCAGTTCATCTCACCTGGGGCCTTTGCATCCTCGCTCTTCTTCTTCCGATGCCAATTGGCAGCGGTTGAAATGGCTCGACCAGCATCGTCTAAGAACATCTTGAAGTCGGCGCGGACTTTGCTGTCATCCTCTGCATCCTTACCCTTCAAAATAAGCTTCAGCTGTTCCCAACGATGACGTATGGAGCCAACTCTCTCATAGCACTCAGTTTGGACCTCCGGAGAGAAATGAAGCTGAACACAATGACAGAGGAAACGGAGATCCCAAGGCGGAGTAAGGAGACGGTAATAGTTAGTGATGGTGTCTAAAAACGCCAAGAAAGGAGAAGTAAGTGGAAGGATCGAAGGCTCAAGGCTCACAAAATAGAAGGAATGCCAACTCAATAGCACCTTCCAGGTACTTCGAAAGGTAGCGATCAGCAGGAAAGAGTTGCTCTAAGCAGTAGGAAGGAGGGGATAATGTCGAGGCCAAACAGGGAGCTAAAGCTGTAGAAATACCCTCAGGAGTTCAGGGGAGTCATCGTTGGTGCTTCGGGTCTCTCCCAGCAAAAGGAAGAGTGTCATGATCCCCGCCTTTGCGGATGCTATCTTGTCCTCCTCCCGCTTTTCTTCATTTTGCTCCGCATCCTCGGTTGTTAAGCTTTCTGGCTGCCTTAAATTATGGTCCCACTGTGCACAGCAGAAGCCATTCGGGATGTGGGGGTCGCCTGTGAATAGCTCTCTGTGAGTGGTAGATATGTAGAGAGGGAGAGGGAAAGAATAAAGGTAACCAATATCTTCGAGCAAGAGATGGAGAAGAAGTAGATAGGGAAAGCAAGGCCTAAGGGTGAGGAATTAATCGAAAGCACAAGGTTCTCTCCAGACGAGTGACCCGTACCTGTTGGATCAAGATTTGGATGAGAGCAGAGAGCCGCGTACTGCTGAGAAATCTTGAGGAACAGCTCGTGAAGAGTGGCAACAGGAGAAAGAGAAGAGAGAGGCCATAGCTCAAGTAGGTTCCGGCTGCGGAGTAGCTGAAGGAACAGATACGGAAGACGCTTGTTCGCTTCTTCTACGAAGGGCTCGAGTGGTGTAGGGGAGAGAGCGAGGACGGCCGATAGCTCTAAGAGACGGACGTGCAATTAATTTGGGACGCATGGGCAGACGACGGTGACGTTACTACGAAGTATGGACCCGAGAGCGACACAGATGTATAAAGAAGACAATTGCTAAGGAATCGGTTCTTAATAAGACATAAAGAGAGACACTTCTTCCCAAGAATCACGGATAACAAGAGCAGAACCGCATAGCTCAAAGGACTGCACGCGGCACGATGGAATCATAGAGGCTGACAGCCACGGAGGCAGAGGCATCGCATGTGACCCAAGGATCCGAAACAGGAAAGGCGCCGTTGAACGACCAAGAGACGAGGACTCTAACACCAGCCCGTCACCTTACCTCCAAGAGAACTTTGGGTCATGGAACTGAGGCTTTCCATAGATAGTGAGATGTACTTCGAGGGCTCTCGCCATAGGCTTTTATGTGTTTGGAGAACTCTGAAGGCTTCCTGTAGATAGAAGCAAGAGGCCTGCCAGAAGGTGAGTAAGCAAGGCGGAAAGGGTCAGCAAGCGGACGGTGGTTCACCAGAAGTGGCTTTTTGATTAGGACTTCACCGAAGACGAAAGAGAGGAGAGCTGCACCCTATAAACTGATTGAAAAGTGGACAACTGCCACTTTCCCTCAATAGGAACGAAACCCGAAACACCGAGGTCAAAGAACGGAACTACTTGGGGTGAGGAGGGAGCGATATGCTGGGTTTTGAAGGGAGAGGGTTACCTTGAGATGCTCTCCTGCGTCCTCCTTTATGCGATTCGCTCCATAGACAGTTAGCAGCTCCAGCAGTGCGCTGTGAATTAGTGGGCTCGGAGGTCCTCCGCTCTTCTTGCTCCAAAGCAGGGACGAAGAGAAGTCTGAGGTGACCTGCCTAAATAACTCTCTGCAACGTCAAAAGGCAACAGAAGTAACGGTTGAAGATCGAAGAGAGAGGGGAGCACAGAAGGCAGAGGAGACGAAATGCGGCAGAAGAGGACATTTGATAAGGTTCGGGGCCGAAAAGCTGCTGCTGATAAGCATCAAGGTGAAAGTGAGCCAAGCAGCAGGAGCTCTATCAGGATGTATCCACGAGGTGAGATACAAGCCGCCCCATGAAGGTGTTCCGCAACGATCGGGGAGGACACGAGAGAAGGAGAGTTGAAGAGCCAGCACCAGGGAATGGAAGCGGAACGTGTGGAAAAGGGCGGTAGCAAAGGCTGAAAGCGAACAGAGGTATTACCTCTTTGCTTCCAACGTCTCCGCACTGTCTAGCCTTTCCGGCAGCAGCTGTAGGCAGCATGTTAATGGACCCATACTCAGTTGGTTCACCAATTTGCCTTGATCTGCTCCATCTTGCTTTACCGCATAGCCCATTCTACCTACCACCTCACCTCCCAAGAGAGATGATCCTTCTATTATCTTGGCCCAAGAGTGTCTAAGGAGATTTCTACTCATACTTTCTAACTAGTGACCCTTACCTTTGCTCGTATCGAGCCTAAGACCAGGAATGTCTTCGCTCTTTTCGTGCAATGGGAGGCGTAGCAGTGATCTACCGAAGAAAGTGCAGCCTGTGCAGGGAAATTGCCAGCAAGAAGTCAGATAAATAGAGGTTCTGCTTCAGACGTTCCGCAGAAGTTTGATTTAGTCCTCTGGAAGCGTACCTGTAACCGCTTCTCTAGAGTTTTCAAGTCGTCCACTTGACATCCCAGATTTGCCATCTATGTTCATAATCGTAGCATGCGAAGGGTTAAAAGGCCAGCTTGCAGTCATTGACTTAGTAAGACTGAGACGAGAAGCGAAAGACAAAAGCTGTCAAGGTGTGCCCTGCCATTATGAAGCTGGAAAGGAGCCAGAGCAAGGTGCAGACAGCACGTCGGAGATACACTATGTAAGCCACACCACTAGGTGACTAAGTGATAGATTGTAGAGAGTGTCATGGCCTGGACCTTAATCGAAAGCTCGGCTGCCATGACAGTGATTGCCTCAAGCTGGGAAAGGTCGGGTATATATATGTTCTGCGGCTCCGACTGGCTCCCTGTGATACATAATCCGTCAGGGAGAAGAGGGAGCAGAGTGGTCCTTCTCGTTTCATCTGGCCAGCCTTTTTCATCCTGTCTCCTATAGCCTTTTGTTCCACCATAGTCCCCTATTCTTTAACTCCCTTTAGCTTTGAGTCGGACGTTCCCATTTCTCTGCTCTATTCGTCGTAATGGTGCTTTGCTTTCTCTTCTTTCTGGCATTTAGAACTGCAACATCGTTCCTGTGCTTACCGCTCCACCCAAGTCGTGCTAAACGTTCATCAAGAACTCTTCCTGCGGCCTCCACATGGCTCTTGGCTTCCTGAAATAGAGAGAGACGGGACGTTTCGCCATCCTTCTCCTGCTCAGGAGCAAGTAGAGTTGCCCGTTCGGACAGGAGGCTGCGGAGACAGGGGAAAGTTAGAAGACCGAGGACAAGCAGAATGAACGGAAAAGGGAAGCAAGGGAGAGTTAGATATGCGAGGCCAGTAGAAAGAACGAACAAAGGAGTTCATGATTTAATGGAACGACGACGTAGACTAATTAGCACTCATATCATAACGTCGTCCGAAGTATAGCAAGCCACATCAGTTCCCTTACAATGAAAGGAGAAGGTGTGCCTGGAGGCAGCAAGTTAGGTCAGAACTTTTCCTTTCTTCGTGCTCCTGCAAAAGGTTGCGGCACAGCCTTTCACCCTCAGGGCTTCTACCTAGATGGACCGAGAGTGCGTCAGGGAAGAGCGAATCTCTAGGCTAAAGGTAGAGAAAGCGAAGGGCAATCTCCGCCATAGAGCCCTCTCGGTAATATGCCTGACCCGCACCCACAACAGGACTAGGAGCGCCAGGTCAATGGAGCACCAAAGTGCATTGAAAGCATAAAGAAAACACATTACCAGCTACGGGACACATAGGGTCAGCGCAGCCGAGCGTCTTGAATCTTCTTAATACCTTGCAATATGTAAGCTTGAATGAGGAACAAGGTACTCTCCTGCTCCCCTATGGTGTCAACGTTACACCGCGCTTCCTGCAAAGCAGCCAAAGAGACATCCTCGGCTTTTTCAACTTCACCTTTGTGCAAGAGATACTCCACCATGTGCCGCCGTGCCCTGAGTTGGGGAGACGGTAGCATCGTCAACTTATAGGCACAAAGCGAGTTCGACTGAGGAAAGTCGCAAGTAACCAGATCGGTGAAGTCAAGAGACGCATCATTATGAGCAGAGGTTGAGGTATAGAGCTTGGACAAAGGTACCAGGAAAGATGATGACGGATATGCGGACAAGAGAGGAGAAGACGACGTTGAACTTCATTGGATGTGCAGCTCCCTTGCTCTACGATAGCAAAAAAGAACCCAATGATAATAGAGGTTCCCCCTCTGCGATCATCTTTCTTTTACCTTCTCCAGAGAGCAACATCCACTCCGATCTTCAACTGCAGTCCCGACCTTTCTATAACCTTCAGAGCCTCGCTGAAGCTCTCTATGTGTCCGACAGTGAAGAGGTGGTAAGTTTGGAACTAACGGCAGAGAGAGAAGGGATAGCGACTAATTGAACTTAGGCACTGAAGTACTAGGCGACAGAGAGATCAGTATTTGACCAAACGACCAGGGAGGCAGACCAAGGCTGATGACACTAAGAATGGGTTTTGCACTCTAGAAGGCAGGTCCCTAAAGCAAGGAGGGACCTTCATAGTAGCCTTGGTATCGGAAGAGCTGATGCTGAGTCAGCAGGCATTCTACTAGTGCTCTTGTGTACACCTCCGGCTCACTGTCTGGCGAGAAAGATTGGGAGAATAAATTGAAGCCTGCTTCCTCCGCCGCAGAAATAATTGCGTCCAACTTGACTTTCACTTGTGCCTGACGGATGAATGGATTTGTTCATCGAGATCAAAAGAGACACCGTTAAAGCACCAGAGAAAGACAAAGCGACATGGCTAAGGGCAGAAGCCTTAGACCCCAGTATCTGCTATAATCATGAGCTAATTGGGACGATTCATGGCCTTGAGAAGGGCACGATGAACGCCAAACAGGGAGTGGATAGGCTGGGTTAGAAAAGAACAGAACTCTGATCATTGACCAAGCTTCAGCGACTCCAGAGAGTCAATGCGAATTAACCAACAAAACGCTGCTAATGACATGTAACCAAGAGAGACAGCGGAAGGACAACAGAGCAAGCTTGTGCTTATGGGGCGAGGGTAGAGCGACATATAGTTGTAAGTTGAACGATGCAGCAGCTGAATCGTCTTCATACCAGAAGAGTCTCTGCCAGCTTCTTTCCGATCGCAAGCCAAGATTCCATAATTTTGGTCGGTGAAGACATCTCTTGTCGCCCCTTCTCTCCATCCTTCTCTCTTTTGCTTTCTTTCTCTTTCTCAGCGAGCTGGAATCCCTGAGTCCCTGAAGAATTTAGCGCCTTCCGATAAGCTTGCTCTACCAGGGCAGAAATGAGCCTCAGCCGCATGAGTTCGAATTTTAGACAGAGACATGGGCCATATAATTGGGTAAGAGAAGGAGAGAGACCAAATTTGAATGGGCTGGCGAGCTCTCCTCCATCAGCCTTCACGCTTTCTGTCTCTCCAACAATGGTAGCCACTGCTGCCATGTTTTCCGGTGCCTCTAGGAGAAGCTCTGAGTGGAAAGATGGGACGGAGGTAGTAGAGGAAGCCACTACAGAGGATGAGGATGGTTCGCTAGGCGAGGAAGCGATTTCTCCACTGAGATTTGCAAGTGCATCCGCAGTTATAGACGTCCCAGGCAGTAGTGGGAGGTGAATATTCCCATTCTGTATTTCGAACAAGCTTCGAATTGCAACTTTATAGTCCCCAAGCTACAGCACACAAACAGACAAGGGGCAGAACGTAAGACTAGATTGGAGCACTGGAGATGGCGCAGTCAAGAGCAGGAGAGTGACGGAAAGGTAGATGCAAGGACTGATTCCTTGTTATCAAAGGTGACCACCGTCACAGACGAAGAAGATTTGCAAGCCCTTCCCAGGATGGCAGTGTATCGGTGTCAACACCCCAGCATTCAGTTAGAGAGCACACAATGCTTTTGAGGCTGTCCCTACAAGCGACATCAAAATCACGCGTTCTTAAAGCGGAATAAGGAAGATAGACAAATGATGGCACAAGTGGAGAAAGTAGCTCAAACTGCTGATCCTCTATGGCGTATCAACGACCTCACTTTCTGACCGTCTTACCTGCAGAGCTGCCTGAGCCCTAAGGAGAAGGGCCCTCATGGAGTCCTTTATACTCCGACATACATTAGCCGCAAGGAACTCATAGAGAACAATAAGCGGAACAGCTTCTAGGGTCTTCCCACTGTCCAACAGGTCCTGGGCAAGGAGTGGGAGAGACTCCAATAGCGAGGGAAGTGAGAGAGAGGAGGAGGTGGGAGACTGAAGAAGAGAAGAGAAAGGGTCCTTGCCAGGCCAAAGCTCTACTACTGAGTAGTCCAAGAGTTCGCAAAGACGGGAGGGATGAGAGAGAGAGGCGGCAAAAATTGGGCTTATCAGCGCAGAACCCAGAAGGCAGAGGTCCAATTTCCTCGAGAAGTGGCCACGATGATGGACGTAAGAAATCAGTTTGCCAACCGCAGTAGCTCCTCTGAGGCAGTCCATGAGTCCCAAGGACGACAGAAAGCCATAATATGGCCTTCCTCGTTCGGTGCCTTCCTCGTCCTCATACTGATCGCCCTCTTCTTCGCTAAGGTGCTTCTTCTTGATCCTCTCTTTTCTCGTCCTCTTGCGCTTGCCAACTTCCTTTTGTTTCCTTTCCAACTCGCCCCATCTTTCTATCGCATCGAGATCGCCAAACAAGACATCAATCGCATCGTACCATGCTTGCGCTGCTCCCTAAAGAGAGTTTAGGGATAATTAGAATGCTCGTGACGACGCATGGGAACCGTCAACATAATACATCTCATGCTGCTAGAAACATTCAGGATTCCAGCCAGTAGAGGTACTATAAACAGATTGTGCAGGCGGAAGATGTGCCACACTAAAACACCTCGATCGGTAAAGGGTAGATAGTGCGGTCATTCAAGAACTTCAAGAAGATTAGGGCAGGGCCAACCTTCTTGTCTCCTATACTAAGCAGGAAATCTCCCGACTCAGTAAGGGCTTGCAGGAGAAGGGAATCCTCTCTCCTTTCCCTTAATGAGGAGATGCATAATCCAAACGCTTCCAGAACAGAACCCTGAGCCTCCTCAAGATCGGCTTCAATGCCCAAAAGGTGGTGAGTACAAGGATACCGAGAGAGATGCCAGGGCCAATGGGCACATCGAATAAAGAAGAAAGCAATCGAAAGAGAGAAAATCGAGAGCGGTCGAGTACGGATCTCAGGAAGACAGAGACTTTCCACCCAGAGGAGCTTGCTGTTTATAAGTTTCAGATGTCCAATCATTCAGAAGGGTATGTCAAAGGAGAGTTGTCAAATAGCAGTCTAACGCTAGGAGGAGACGTAGCAAAGCCTTGAACCTTTCTTCTTGCTGCTGGCCCTTGGTTGATAGAACTCACGAGCGAGTGCTCGGGCCGTGTCCAAGAGCTCAAGGGTCTGACTCTTGGACTTACGGTGGCCTTCTATAGTTAGAGGGGCGGTCGAAGTTAGCAATCACAAAGGGTATACGAGAGAGGATAGCGGGCCAGTCTGCCATGGCAGCTTAGCCGACATGCCCTTAGACATATCGCGTCCAGCCCAGAATAGCATCATGAAACAGCAAGCAAAAGTGGCGAAAGATCATTCCCTCGTCCTGGGTTTGGCTCTGTTACACTCACCAAGCTCTTTGACAAGAAGCTCCAAGACGTATTGCCGGTGCTGAAGTTCTAGGTCAAGGCTCTGAATCACTCTCTCCACTTCCTCTTTCTCCCGGTGATATTGTGCTTCTTCCTCACTTACTTCTGCAAGGAGCAGTCAGGTAGACCGCATAAGGAGCGCAAGATGGTCAGAGGTATGATAAGCGGCCCACTACGTTATAGGGCCAATGTTGGGAATGAAAGGAAACAGAGGAGGACCAGTAGGAGAAAGTAGCTGGATGACATGACTGCCCGTAACAAAAGAAGGAGAAAGAGGGGATCACCTTCACTAACAACGAGTTTGGGCCTTCTCTTGCTCTTTTTGACCTCCTGACTCTTTTGAAAAACATCCATCTTCTCCTTGAGCTGGGCTCTCATTTCGCTTACTCTCTCTGCCTGTTCTCCTACTAGTTTGTTCTGCGCAAAAATAAGAAGCGGGAGAAGGTCCTCGGTTCCCTGTCCAGATGTCAACAACTGCAGCCGTCTTCCTCTAGCTACCAGTGGCTGCCAGCTTTCTTTCAAAGCTAAAGCCTGGAAGATCGCAGGAAGAATGTGGCCTTAGCTGGCGGTAGCGAGTGCAAGTAGAGATTGAAAGGCTAAGCGATAGGGAAAAATAAAGGACCATTGAGCTGAGGTCAGTTTGGAAGCATGAGGAAGCTGTCATGTGTACTAGCCTGAAGGACGAAGAGTCCGAGTGGCGATAGGAGTTCCGGCTCTAAGCGCCATGGACGGAGTTTCCTTTCTTTCTCCTCCGCAGACAGAGAAGAGAGGTGTCTCATTAGCTCTTGGACTTCCTCTTCGTCTTCCGTTGTTACATATTTAACGTGACAAATAAGCGGTGACGATGGAATGAAAAGAGAGTGTGAGAGAGATTCTCTCTTGCAGGAGCTTGCTTCTCTCAGGTCATTCGGCCTATTTATCCTGTTTGGGTGTGATCTCTTCCTCCCATCTCTCACAGGGTATGATGCCTTACCGTCTCGAGACACGTTCTTCCTCTCTCCTGTCAGGACTTCAATGAGCGCGTAGGTCGTAAGGTCGAAGAACGCAATCAGGGAGTTCAGTGAACCCTCGTAACTAAGGACCTACCTCAGGAGAACGGGGGATCAAGGAGCAGAGAGAGATAGAACACAGTTAAACCTTGAGCCTAACAATCCTAGAAAAGGCTTTCGGGGCCCCAAGTGAATACTGTCGAGAAAGGGTTTTACCTCTTTGGGATGTATCCAATGTCCCAGGAGCGCATTCCAGAGGAGCTTCAAGAGATTCTGAAGATGGCCCCAGCGACGCGCAGAGTAGGAGAGGAAGGCGCAGCAGTGAAGCGCAGAAAAGACAGACGGCAACCAGGAGAGGGTTTGCACTCCTAAAGACAGAGATATAGTCAGAGCGGTGCGAGACCCGAGGGCTCGACGGCGTCCTTCGATGCTAGTTCATGTCTCTGTCTCTATATAGAGGAGAAAGGACAACAAGGGTGTGTGGAAAACTATCCAGTCTTCGTCTTGCTGTTTGACTGTCTTATCATCCTCGTCCTTTGCCATCCTGGTTAATGTTAGCCGTCTATGTACCTTGTCTTGAAGGCGAAATATCGTCCTGTTCTTCCTCCTCTAAGGTTGGTCGTTCCTCTTCCTCTCTCTTCCCGCCTCGGTTCCCTAAACTGTATCTGTAAAAAGGGCCTTGTGACTGTCCAGCTTCTGCCCTTCGTACTACGGCGGAGGGGAACTAAACGGCCAGTAGGTTAGGAGTCGCGGACATGAAAGGCTCGACAAACTAGCACATTGAACAACGAGCGCACCGCGGGTCTGCTGTGAACTCCCTGCCGGCTAGGTATAGGATCTAGCCCTACCTTTCTGACAGTATCCAAAAGAAGAGCCTCAGATAGGAGAAGCAGCGGCTCTTCTTGGCTTTCTGTGAAAGTTACTCCTTCCTTTTCGTCTGTTCTTTGCTCCGGTCGCGGCTCATCATCCGGTCCAGTACGTGCAATGTCTTCTTCTGACAGAGAGTGATGTCATGATAAGCAGGATCCAAATAGAACGACGGAAAGAGAACAGAAGAGAGTGGAAAAAGGGTGAAGCTTTCAACATCTCTGACTCTCCCTATGCCCAGACCTCCCACTCCTTGACGTTTTTGCAGCTGCTTTATACCTCTGCATCCCCTGTTCTCTGCCCTTTGCCAGCCACTCCAATGTTCCCTTCTCTCCGCTTCCGCGCAAGCATATGTGAACTAATCCCTTGTTATTCGAGTGCTTTGGTCGCCCGATCAACGTCTGGTAAAACACCACATCTGCTAAGTTGTCTCGTCTTAGGGGTCTCCCATTCTAGATACTCCTATTGCGGTCATCCTCTCTAGCCTCAATCGTGAAATTTAGGTGCCCCTTTCTGAAGACTTCGTGATTTACCTTGTCTGTCTTGTTCTCCAGACCCTAAGGGCAGTGCTTCCAGTTCTTTAAACTTCTTCTTCAGATACGCTCCACTTTCTCCAGGCAATTGACCGCTGATTGCTCTTAACAAAGAGGTGAGAATAGCATTGACCTCTCTCCCTCGCCCCTCCCCAAGCGCTTGAGATATCCGCAACAGTATTGCACGGAATAGGACTCCCTCTTCAAAGTAAACCAACAAGAGCCGGGAAACAAGTCAGAGACGTATAAGATATGGCAAGATTGTTTAGAGTAACCGCGGCTTGAGATTGAACGAAAGAGACAAAGGCCGAGATAGTGCGACTCAGCGTGAAACACAGGGATGCTTGACGACTTTTAGTCTCGTAGCAAGAGATAGGCCCCGAAGGACACTGCAAGGAGATAGACCGCAATATACCTCTATGGTTGTCGATGAAGATAGCCGATGCTTCCGAGAAAATGAAGGAAGATCGAGAGGCCGACAGCAGCGCGTTACTTCCACTCCCAGGAGCTGAGGAGGAGGGAGGGAGACAATTTGAATTAGTTAAGCACTCCTGTCCGTGGACAGCCGCGCGCTTGTGTCGTCACTTCACTCTTTTTCAGTTCTCTTGCACAGGGTTTCTTCTTTCCTTCCCTACCTTCGGCCTCTTCATAGGTGCAAAGTCTCAGAGGGACGTCTTCCTGCCCGCTTCCTGTATCGGCTCCTTTCCGGAAGAGCCGCAAACCGCGGGACAAGCTAACCAGCAGAGATTCTAGTTGCTTGAGAAAACCTGAACCAACGTGGGCAGGTGGAGCGATGAGTTAGCAAATAAACAGAGTGAATGACGGAAGGAGACACAGAACTTTAAGGAAGCATCATCAGCGGAGTGAACAACGGCTGTCGCTTGATCTCTTATTACCTCGTTGGGCTGTAAGGGAAAGAGGTGGGAGGGAACTCTTCAGAAGTGCCTCAGAAACCGCTCTTTCCTCCCCAAGTTCCTGGCCGAGGCGGCATAGCTCGTGGCATATGGCGAAATAGAGGTGAAATGAGGGCGAGTCCCAATGCCCAAAGGGAACCATTTGCATTGCCTAGGGAGCCATGGACGTTGCGTGAGCTGAACAAGCATCCGAACGGGTGGAGCTAGTACGGAGCCGACAGGGAGCTAATAAAGAGACAGAGAGGGAGCAAAGCTTCTTCTCTAAAGTGGTGGCTATAAAATAGCAGGGAAGAAAGAGGGATTGAAGGGATCTATATCCATTGTCCATCACTAAGTGAGAAGCAATAAGGCCCAGGAAAGCCTAGCGGAAGACGTAGGCGATGGCCCGTATGAGGTGGTATCGGACAACTATTTGAGTTTAGAAAGGCAGCCGTTGTATCAGACGTAATAATCGAGAGGTGACCAAGACGACGACAGCTGGGAGAGAAGGAAACCTGCTGGATCTGCATCAAAGCCGGAAACAGAGCTCTTCCCCTCTTTCTCATGTGCAAGAGCGGTAATGATGTATTGTAAGCTGCGGCACAGCACTGAAGAGAGAGCTCCCACAAAGAGAGCGCAGAAGACACCTCCAAAGCCACCAGGAGCCGCTTCAGCTCGTGCACGCACCGCAGCTGTAGAAGATAGCGTAAGGTGAGACACCGAAAGAACTAGACCCATGCAACGAGAAGTGTCAACTCAACGGACCTGATTGGGGAGGAGTGAGTCTTCTTCCTCTGGATCCAGTAACAGTGCTCCTTCTAACGTCTCATCGCCCTCCGTCTTGCTTGCCCTCAATGTGCACTCTACGAGGGCACGAAGTGATGCAGACGACTCCAGCAACGAGAGAGATACTCGCAGCGAGTGGCAAAAGATGGGGTTTAGACGCCAGAGGGGCTCTTCAGCCGCTGCAAGAGAAGAGGAGTAGGGTGACTACGATGGTAATAAGACTGGTTTGCAGGAAGGTGACCCTTCAGCGCAGCAGCGAACTGAAACAGTACTTAGAGGGAGATGAACGGGCAAGTACCTGATCTGTCCACGAAATAGTTATAGAGTGTTCCTAGATGGCGGGGACGGAGGTAAGCAACTCAGCGCTAGACCGAACCCCTTCCATCAGGTCTAATATAGACCCATCTCGTTATCCTAAAGCCTCGCTCCTTCTCCCTCTCCTCATCACTAGTGAAACATCCACCTTCGCCTCGGGGCCTCTGTGAACTCCATCACCTTCGCATATACTTGTTCATCGTCTATCCTGACGTCAGTCTCACCTGCCACAGCTCTAATTGTTGACGTGCTTCCAAGCTTTACGGCTACCTTTCCCCCCAAACCCCAGAGGAGGAAAACGGAGAGAGGAAGGAATGTCTCGATAGCAGCCGTGGTCTCTCCTACAGCTTCCATCAGCTCGTCTAGGGAAACCAAACGGAGTAAGTACGATTAACTTGTAGATCCGCAAATAAGCAAGGATGAACGTGAAGAGAGACAGCTCTCGCAGATGGAGAGGGGATGGGGCTTAACACGTAGTACCGAAGTAGAAAGGCGCAAAAGCCTTGCAGTGAAGGAGCTATAAAGTAGCATGGCCTTCACCTTTCTCATTGTAGGCTGCCACGGCAAAGACATAGCGCTCATTGGGGCATAGAGAGGAGAGAGTCACCACTGCTGTTTTTAGAACCCGAAGGGAGGCGGCAGGTATCTTCTCCCCTGTTCCTCTTATCTCTGTATTGCTAGCAGTAACGTCCGTTCCTAGACAGAGCCACAGAGGGAGGTAAGCGGGAAACGGGAGATCCGGATGGTTGAGTCCCAAAAGAAATCAAAAGGCAAGGGAAAGAGGGGGCCTAAATCAAGCCAGACGATGGCAATAAACGCGATGGAATGACAAAAGTGAGTTCACTTTTGGAGATGGCTGGTACGGCGTGATGAAAGACGGTCGAGCGTTATTGGAAACGGAACCAGAGCTCCGACGCAGAAGGAACATGTGAGGGAGAGGGAGATAAACACAGAGAGCGGTACGGCGCGCGTGCGAGAGCGAGGTGAGAAGAACGAACCTGCTCTAGCGGGTTTACCAAAGAGTCTATAGTATGCCACTGGTCCATACTTTCTAAGGAGAGAGGGAGGGGGCATCCATGGAAGAAGTAGGAGAGATACTCGAGTTGCTGAGCGAGACAGAAGCTGGGGCGGAAGCGGACGCTTGGTAACCTTGCTAACGTATGGTGCCGGAAGAGGAGCTGGCGTCAAAGTTGAAGAGAAAGGAAAGCAGGAAAAGAACTCTGCAAGCTTGCGTTTATGCTGTGCCTCCAGTTCCTCGACTCCTCTCAACAGTGCCACTGATTCCTGAAGTGCTGTCCGAGCGCCTGGTGGTACAGAGAAAAGGAGCCAGAAACGTCGACAACCATGAAAGAGAGTTAGGGGTGATTAGGTCAATCGACAGAGGGGGCAAGAGACCCGCACATCAAGAGCGATAGAGGGCAATGCGACACAGATCCATTTCTTAGTGACCTGAAGATCAAGAAAGGAATGAACCCTACCTTTAGGTTGTCTTTCCGCGAGCACCACCTTCACTATGAAGAGAAGGTAGGGGTTATTCTTATACTCAGCTAGGAGTCGTCCTTCCAATCTCTTTAAGGCGATGGACCGCTGTAACAATGTCAGGGGGAATACAGAGGGTGTAATTGACATTGAAGAAGACTTTCAGTAAGGTTTTCTTTGGAAGAAATGGCTCAAACATGACCTGGTCGTTGTCCTTTTCCTCCTCGTTACGCTTGTGTTCTGTCTCCTCTGAACTAACACTGTGGCCCTTCTTTAACTGTTCAACAAGAGAGTGAGATAAAAAGGTAAGCAAGAGAGCGAAGTCGACCTGAGAGGAACAAAAGGAAGAAAATCACTTAGAATTCTGTGGCACTTTGAGGAGGAGCTGAGGGATCTCCAACTATCCGGATGTAAACCATGCCTTTACTCTCCTTACCGTCGTTCCCTTTCTCTTTGTGTCCTCATCTTTGCGTCCTCGGAGCTGGAGGTCCTTTCCGTAGAGCTGTAGGGTCAGATCTGCCTGCATCGTCACCAAGGTGATCATCACCTCTGTGTGTAGATCACGGAGAGCAAGCTCCAGATGATGGAATCTCTCGGAACCTTGCTCTGAAGCTTCAACAGGATAGAAGGGAGAGACAATAATATGAGCAGGATCTAAAAAAGGCTAGGCAAGAGGAAGTAGTGGCAGCACATAGGCTCTTCTCACCAGTCGCTTCATTCGATAGTGTCATCGCCACGCTCTTGCGGCTGATGCTCTGCAGCTCGGAAGGAGAGAGCATTTCAGAGGGAGACGGTGCTTGAAGGTCCAGATCCACTCGCTCTCCTCTCTCCTTTTCAAGCAACTGTCGGCAGGACTGCAGAAGCTGATGTGCGGATTTGGAGTGAGATATGACTCGGGGTAGCCGGAAAGGTAGCGATCAAAGCGCTAAGAAGACAGAGTGAAGCTATTCGAGGGCGGTAGAAACTGTTATCAGCTGGCAAAGACGAACGATCCGAAGAAGAATGTTATACGGAAGAGACTCCTTTTCTCTTCAACTTGAACCTGGATAGACATATCCGTACCTGCACACCAAGCCTGAGATCTCCTTCCTCTTTCAACAACAGACAGAGGAACAGCCCAGCCCTGGCTCTGAGAATAGGGTCGTCCAAATTAATGGCTGAGGAGACCCTCACTACGACCTCCAAACCGGAACGCAATGTCCTCATAAATGGAGGAGACAGAGAAGACCTCGAAGGGCTTGAAAGGCGACAGACACGCAGCAGCGGACAGTAGAAATGGGAAAGAGGCTCGTTAACCAATGAGGAAGCTATTTGGCAATGTCGACCATGAGATCGGAGGTCATTGGAATAGACGCGTTACCTCGCCAGATATACTTGCAGGGAGCTTCGCAGGAAGACGGTCCAAAAGCAGATCACCGCATCTGAAAGAAGATTTCGTCGATGGGTAGAGAGAGTCCTTCCCTCCCCAGTGGTGGCACCAGAAAGACAATGAACCAGAGTCGAGACGTTCTGGAATCTCTCGTTCCCTGCGCTTTGAATATTTGCCCATGTAGAGCCTGTCTGAGCCGAGGGCTGACTGCTAGCTTCCCATTCTTGTAAGAAAGCTAGAAGAGCAAGGCAGAGTTCGACCTCCTTAGAATACAACGTGACCTCTGTAGGAGAGAGTTCCGCCGGGCCTCCTTTCTTCTCGCTGTGGCCTTGCAGTCGGGGCAAGATGCTCGTCAAGACCTCGTTCGCTTGTGGGAAGCGTCTCAGCGTAAAGAGACTTCTTCCCAGCTCTAGCTGCAGTTTGACTGAAAGGGAGCCTGTAGAGAAATAAATAAAAAGAGAGAGAGAAACAGATAAAGAGAGAGACAGTAAGCATCGACAAGAAAAAGTGTCAGCATCTGCAGGAAGGAGATAGCAGTCGCGACTGAAGAATGCCAGACAGAATAGCAAAATTGAGCGGAAGACTGAAAGAAAGAAGGCTGAGAAGACTTCAGCGCTCTACACAGCTATCACCTTGCTGACCCGCCTTCAAAATCTTCTGAAATAGTGACATAGCAGCCTCTCCTAGCTCTTGAGCTTTCGTCACAGAGATCGCGTTCAGGTCCTCTAA
Organism: Hyphochytrium catenoides; assembly: GCA_900088475.1. Classification (NCBI taxonomy): domain Eukaryota; class Hyphochytriomycetes; order Hyphochytriales; family Hyphochytriaceae; genus Hyphochytrium; species Hyphochytrium catenoides. The sequence continues at coordinate 21,014 of FLMG01004616.1, forward strand.
TGGACCGGAGGGAGGGAGGGAAAGGACTCGAAAAGATGAGCAGCAAAGAGAGGAGAGTGATGAGACCAAAGCCTGTAGACTTCGCGCTGGCTGAGCAGCGTTAGCCTGCTGCAGCGCTTCCACCTCCTATCAGTAAAAGAGAAAGGAGACGACGAAGTCAGGTCTGAGGAGGGACGACAACTCAAAGGAGCGGAGAAGAGAAGGGCGGACATAGCGGAGAAGACGCAATTGGAAGTTACCAGAGAGGAGAAGAGACCTCTATGTACAGTCTGTGGGATGAGTAAGGAAGGCTATGAAAGGAGCGAGGAAGACAAAAGAGGCAGAATTGTATGGACCTAGTGTCAAAAGACGTGTGATAAAGTGCACAATAAGAGAGTGAGAGAGAAAGCCGGAAGAAGAAGGTGGTGTCGTCACCTTCGCCGTGTCAAAAAGAAGTAGCCTGTTCCGCAGTCTGGCAAGAGAATAGCGCCCTTCAACCTCCACCAGAGCTGCTTGGACCTCACTTGGAAGGGGTAGGTCCAGCTCTTCCTCTCTCCTGGTTCGAGATGCCATATCTTGGGCCCGGTGGATGGCTCTCCCAGCACATTGAAGGTAATATTCTCGATCGGCTGTAAAGCAGACAACGCCGTGCAGGAGTGGGAGAGAAACAGAGGGAGCGAGGGCATGAGGAGCATGGTAACAACAGCAAGCGGGCAAAGTGGGAAGGACAACGAGAGAGAAAGAAGAATGAGGGCCACTGCTGAAAAGAAAATACTCAGCCACAAGGCAAAACTAAGATTCTTTGCCATTGCCAACATGTGGAAGAAACGATCGAAAAGGCAGCTTGGTTTACTATAGAAAGAGACAGCGGCAAAAAGAAAGATGTAGAGGATGGTTAAAGGAGAACAGAGAGAGAGAAAGAGGACCTTGTGAGGTAGCTGCTTTGCTGGCAAGCTCTTCATAGCAGCGCACCACAGCCAAGTACAGCGTGCAGTGCCAACGGAGATGCCGCCAGCCGCTAAGATTGACAACCGCCTCCAGGGCCAAGATGCTCCAGTTCAGATATTCGATAACCTTGAAGTCAAGAGAGAGAGTGGCGATGAAGAACGAAGCCAGCTAAGATAGTATGCGGGCGGACTAAAGGTCTGTCAAGCAGGCTGCTTATAGAAGAAGAGAGACAATGCGAGAGAGGAGACTGGGCGGCAAATAAGACCTTCCTCCTCTGCGTCTCACACGATAGCCTCTCCTTCGTCTCTCTTCTGTTCCACGTTTCGGGAACTCTCTCCTATCTCGTACTTCAAATATATTACACGGCAGTCCTTCCTTTCATTCTTCCTCTTCCTTACTCTTACCTCACGCTGGAAGCCTGCGGTGGCAAGGACTTCGGAGATGCTAAAGATGAAGCTGGTAGCGTTATGGATGATCCAGTTGTTCTTCTCTCTCAAGTGTACCCATTTCGCGTTTGCATAGAAGAGAGAACAGGCACCTCTCAGCTCCTCCAGCGCTTGCAACAGCCCGTTGACTGTCCGCCTATACCTTAGATCACTGTCGGAAGTGCCGAGAGCCTGGACCTGTGTCATCGTACGGGAGAGAGAGGCCTTGATAATCGTAGGCAGTGTACACTCTTTCCTGAGGAGGGCGAAAGAAAGAGTGCGAAGGGCGTAAAGCGGATGACAGTGGAAAAAGAGAGACCTAGGGCATGTGCAGGCGGAAGGATGGAAGAGAGGGAAGACTTAAAGGGTTAGAGAAAAGAAAGTAGGTCTCAAAAGCAGAGTCCAGTGTCAAAGCAGTGGAGCACTAAACATCGGAAAGATAGAGAGACGAGAAAAGAGAGGAGATAGAAAAGAGAGAGAGAGAGAGATCTAGGACGAAGCGATTCATCACCCTTTCAGCGCCTCCTCGGGAGTGGGGAGAGAGCACGTGAAGCACATCTCAGCTGCCATCCGAGTCTCCCCAAGCTTCGCGAGCTGTTCTCCGAAGGAGTAGAGGCACTCAGAGACCACGGCCTCATCGTCCGTCCGCTGAAGATCTTTAAGCAGCTTCTGCAGCTTCTCCAGCTCTGCAGTCCCGCCTCCTCCCACCTGAGAACAAGGGCTCTGAGACGGCGGCTACCTCTTTAATATAGACCTTCCCAAGGCTTTGTAACAGGCCCTTGACGTGTCTCTCCCTCTCTGTTTCCCTCTCTCTCTCTCTCTCTCTCTCTCTCTCTGTGTCTCCCTCTCTCTTGGCATCTCTTTTTGTCACTCTTCCTACTTCCCACTCTCTCTATCTGTATGTCGCCCTCCCGTTAATCATGATCGCCTTATCTACTTGTCTTTCTCTCTTTTTGTCTTCTTTCTTCTTTCTCCTCAGCTCTATCTCCCCGGCAGCCCTTCTCCTTGCTCTATCTTCAGTTCAAGCTCCTCAACGTATGGTCGCCGCTCTAAAAAAGACTTTGTACCTCCACATCCTGTGGCAGCGTCTGCCGTTTCTCCTGAAGCTTGAAGAGCACGTCTTTCTGGAACTCTTTCTCCAGTCGCGCAACCAGCGCCGCCGTGTCGTCCTGAGAAGAAGGAAGAACGCTCTTCTTGGTCCGAGCAGGCATCTCTCCTGCTGCTCGTGGCTTGTCTTTTCAGCAGGAGAGCAAAGTTCTCTGCGCCTTAGGCGGCCAACATACTTAAACTTCGCCTAATGATTGATCAGAAAGATGTTGTTGTCGGGTCTCCGTCTCCGCCCGATGGCCTTCCACGAAGTTTCCGGGAAGAATGAGCCCGAACGAAGGTTGAAGCTCATGACGGAGACATGCCAACAGGAGAGGGGGCGGGGGCGCGCAAGAGAAAGAGAAAGAGAAAGAGAAAGAGAGAGAGAGAGAAAGAGAGAGAGGGAGAGAGAGAGAGAGAGAGAGAGAGAAAGAAAGAGAGAAAGAAAGAGAGAGAGAGAATGCCCTTTCAACTTCGACATGATGCCCTTTAGGCCCACGCGAGCCCTTTAATTTTAGAGAGAGATATTGAGAGAGCTAAGCGGACCTCATGCTTAAAGCTATCCTCCTATTATTTTGGACTGCTTCTGATGCAATTTTCGGTAGTTGAACCTCATACAGAAGACGTGGCTGAGCGAAAACGAGTGTGAGCGGGCGCGAGAGAGAGAGAGAGAAAGAGAGAGAGAGAGAGAGAGAGAGAGAGAGAGAGAGACGCAGGGAGAGAAACAGAGAGAGAGAGAGATACGCAGAGAGAGAAAGAGAGAGAGAGAGAGAGAGAGAGAGAAAGCGAAAGGGGACAGTGTAGGAGAGAGCAGGAGAGAGATCAGTTGTCACATGAGGAGGTACCAGCGGAGGAGGAGAAGAGGGAAGGTCGTCACAACTTCAAGGCAGGCCCGAGGACGAGGACCAAGCCAACATAGTCCTTCAGCTGTTGCACTTGCTTGGCCTCTCAGCCCAGGGGAAACTAGAAGGCAGGGAGAGTCCGGCAGAGTAGGAATAGAGAGAGAGACGAAGAGAGAGAAGAGGGAGACATAAAGAGAGAGAGAAAGACGTGACAGCGCCGGGTTGCTGGCTTCTGGGCAGCAAGTGAACGGGAGAAGAGGCTGCTGGGAAAGGAGCAAGCTTAGAGGTCCCACTCTCATTTGGCCTGTCTGCCCATGGGAGAGAGGAAGGGCGGTGCCATGCAGACCTTGGAAGAGGCGAAAGCTGCTTTCTGTGAAGCGGAGGAGCACTACGGACTTGGCAGAGGAGAGCGCTTCTTTGATAACTTCCGCGAACGGAACTTCTCCCGCCTCGGAGGTACTGGGAGAACCGCTGCAGAGGGCAAACAGAGAAAGTGGGACATAGACAGGAGAGAAACGGGAGAGAAAGAGAGAGAGAGGTTGCAGGAGAGCGGAGAGAGGGATCAGCCGCTGGACACGCTGCATATTTCAAGAGCAGAGAGCGAGATAGTGGATGTGTGAAAGGAGAAAAACAGAGAGAGAAGAGAAATAGAGAGATAAGATAGGTAAGGAGGAGAACAACGCGAGAACAAATGTGAGTGAGATGTACACAGAGAGAGCACTAAGAATTGTGAGACGAGAAGAGAAGAAGTTGGAAAGCAGAGCAATTGTTTCCTAGAGACGAAGGAGAAAGGAATTCGTCAATGGACGTAGAGAGAGCCACAAAGAGACAGTGGGAGGGGAAACAAATCGCTCACTTACTCTCATCCTCTCTCTTCTCTCTGCAGACGCTGTGTACCTGGATTATGCGGGCGCTGCGCTATATCCCTCAGAGCTCGTGGAGAAGGCGGCTGCGGAGCTGGGAAGCTCGCTTATAGGCAATCCTCGTACGTCAGGGGTCTCCTTTCTCATTTCTTTTCTTTCTCTCTCTCTCTCTCTCTCTCTGTCTGTCTCTTTGGATGCAGATGGTTTCCAATCGTTCCCCTTGCGTCTCCTTCCAGTCTCCTCTCATGCTCTCGAGCTCCCACTCTTCACTCATTGTCCTCTCCATGAAGAATATTGCTACCTTTATCGCTGTTTTCTCTCTCCTCCACACTCCTTCGTTCTCTCTCTTCCTGCTCTCTCTTCTCTCCCTTCTCACTCTCATTTTCTCTTCTCTCAATCTTTCTCTCTTTCTCTCCTTTCTCTCTCTCTCTTTTTTCTTCTTGTCTCCCTCCTTTCTCATTTTCTTTCTCTCTTGCCGGTCACCTTGCTCGCTTGTCCGTCTTTCTTGCTCTCTCTGATCTCCCCCTGATCCCGTGACTCCCCCGTCACTGTTCCGTGGCACTGTCTCTTTCCTGTTCGACCGTCATTTTGGTGTCTTGGCGTCTCTCTCTAATGTTACATCACTCTTCCCTTGCACTAAAATAATCTTGCCTCGTGCGTCTTTCTCACGTTTAGATAGTGCAGGAGGCGCAGGAGAAGCCTCACGGTTGGTGCTGGA
>FLMG01004617.1:773-17953 GCA_900088475.1 Hyphochytrium catenoides
TTGACTGTTAAGTTCTCTCTCTTCCGCCAACAGAAGGCGACACCACGACTCGCCAACAATGTTTTGAGAAGAGAGACACACTGACGATAAGAGGGAGAGAGAAAGAGAGAGAGAAAGAGACAGAAGAGAACGATGGCGTACTCTCTCTCTGTCAAGGACATTGTCTATAGCTCAGGAGAGGACGACGATGATCTGGATCCTACGGATTTCATCGCTGCGACAGGGCTGAAGACGGTTGAGGACGAGGAGAGAGACGGAGAAGAGTGGGAGAGAGACCAAGAGAGAGACCAAGAGAGAGAAGAGGAGAGAGAGAGAGAGAATCTGGAGCTTGAGGAAGAAGAAAAACGGCTCCCGCAGACCGTCGAACAAGAGAGAGAAGAACCATCACCAGACTCTTCAGTGAGACCAGGATCCGCACTAGCGGCGGAGGCTGGGAAATTTGACAGTGGAAAGAGAGAGAGAAGAGAAACTGAGGAGAGAGATGATTCAGAGAGAGAAGAGGGCGAGCTAGAAGAAGGAGAAGTGCAGGAGCTAGCCTCCTCTCGCCCTCTTCTCTCTTCTCTTTCTCTCGAGCCAACAGACAAACACCGGTCTTTCAAGCGACAAAGGCTAGAGAGCCCTTATCTCTCTCTTGGGAACGGAAGAGGGAGAAGCTCTTATCCTCCTGGCCTCAACCCTCTCGCACGTCCTTTCTCTCCTCTTCTCTCCTCTCCCCTACCGCTTCCTCACATTAATAGGGGCATGCCACCGCTTCTCTCTCACTTACCGGGGAGAGGGATGCCGAGGCCTATCCTTCCGACTCCTCCTGCTTCATCCTTTCTCTCTTCTTCTCTCTCTCTCTCTCGGACACCAGGACTTTTGGCTGATCCGGTGCCACCTCCACTTCTCTCTTCAGGACAGCGAAGCACACACGCTCCTCTGCTACCAGTGCAGTCGGGTAGTCAGAGTAGAAGTAGGAAACGGGAAAGAGACGAAAGAGAGAGACACGACAGGGAGAGAGGAGATAAGAGGGAGAGAGAGGGAAGAGAGAGAGAAAGGATGGAGAGAGAGGCAGAAGGAGATGAAAGAGAGCGAAAAAGGACGGAGAGAGCGGGAAGGGAGAGAGAAGACAGTGAGAGAGGAGGAAGGAGAGAGAGAGGAGAGACAGAGAGGAAGGACAACGAGAGAGGAGAAAGGAGAGACAGAGTTGACAGAGACGGAAAAGATAGAAGAGAAAGAGAAAGAGGAGACAAGGAGAGAAGAAGTCCTTCCGACAAGAGCAGAGATGAAAGAGGACGGACTGCTTATCGAACCGCTCGGCAATCGCGAGAACGAGAGGACGAAGAGAGAAGAGAGGGAAGGCTTCCTTCAGCGGAGAAGCTTCTCTCTCTCTCTCGCAGCATCAACCTCGCCAATAGAGAGAGAACGAGGGCAATTCTAGTAGAAAATCTGCCCAACAAGATTGATGAATCCACAATATTCAGCTTGTTATCGAAAGCAGGGAAGATAGAGGTAAGTGGGGCCAATGGGGAGACAGACGCAGAGGCGGAAGAGAGAAGATTGTGTGCCACAGACGCTTAGTCAGACAGAGGGACTCCTGTTGCCCCACCTTTCTATGGTTTATACGGGAGAGAGAGAGAAAGAGGGAGGGAGACAGAGAGAGAGTGAGTTTTAGCGAGACTCTGACGGCTCCTCTCTTTCAATCTGATGCAGACCTTAAAGATCAACTGGCCCAAGGCTGGGTTGGCCTATGTTCGCTTCGTCACTGCCAGTGCCGCCGCGGACGCTAGACGTCAGTTCAACAGGTAGCCATCTCTTTCTCTTTCTTCTTCTCTTTTCAGAGATAGATCTCTTTCTCTCGCCTTCTCTCTCTTGCTAGCTCTCTCTTTCGCGCTCCGATCGGCCCTCTCTCTGGATATAGGTGTTTGAGACGTCAGGCACATCAAAAGAGCTTTATTTTTGTCCTTCCTCGTACTATTAACTCTCCTTCCATTCTCTCGATGCCTTTCCCTCCCATCTCTCTTTCTTTGTCTGTCTCTCTCTTTCTCTCTCTGCCTCTCGTTGCTTGTATTGTTCCACGCAGTTATCCTCTAGAGAACTCAATACGTGCCCTTTTTGCGTCTCCTTCCTTCTCTGTTGTCATCGCTTTCTAGGCATAAAGTGGAAGAGAACATCGTCTCTGTCACGTTTGTGCCTGACAGCTAGCTGGAGACTATAAGGCATCAGCTGAAAAGGCCACAAAGTAGACTGGAAATTTATGAGACAAGATGAGAGACCAGACGGGCTGCCTGCTCATAGAAAGTTAGGCTTGAAGGACTGCCGCACCGCTGCCATCCTCTGGCTGGGCGAGAGAACTAAGCTCAATCGCTGGGTGGTCATTGTGCCACTGTCCTTCATATATAACCGCGTTAGACCTACTGAGCACGCCATAACCCTCTCTTTTCCCCATTCTCCATGATCCTGGAAACAAACGAGCATTAGTCGTGGAGTAGACGGGAGAGAAAAGAAGAGAGGCTGAGGAGAGAAGTAAGCGGAATAAAGAGGATCAATTACTGAGAGAGAAAAATAAGGAGAGCAAGTGTGGTCCGCACAAGGCAGGGAACGACCTTTGTACTCCTCTCCATTGCTGTACACACAGAGTCCCTCGCCATGGCGCTGGTCATCTAGCCAGTTCCCCTCGTATCGACTCCCAGAGGGAAGAATGGAGCGTCCTATAAAGACGAAATACAGTGAGAGAGAGAGAGGGAGGACGGGCAGAGAGGCTCTTTCTCTCCGTGTCCCTACCTTTGCCACAGCGCTTTCCTCCTACCCATTTCCCTTCATAGACCTCCTTCGTGACAGCATCACGGTACTTGCCAAACCCATTGCGGACATTAGAGCGCCAGGCCCCGTTGTACTCTGAGCCGTCCGGATAGTAACACAGTCCCAAGCTAGATAGACAGATGAGTTAGCATCATGGACAGAGCGGGCCATACAGATACAGCAGGTAATGCCGGGAGAGAGAGAAAAAAAGAGGGACAGAAAGGAACAGGATACTCCGAGTAAGCCCTATTCGGTTTAGCACCAAGCTGAGCGAAGAGCAAAAGAGAGAGAAAGAGAGATAAAGGGTGATAGAGAGAGCCACGAGAAGACATCGCGTTGCTCTCGCCCTCCTCTAGCTGCTTGTTTACTCCGCTATCGCGGATAAGCGTACCCTTCTCTTTGATTGTTGGCGAACCATCCTTCATACTTAGTGCCCAAGCGGGGATAGCTGACGGAGGTGGCCACTCCCTGTCCGTGGCGCTTTCCATCAGTCCACTCTCCTTCATAGTTCTCCTTCTGCCCTAGGGAGGTCTCCCAGGTCAGCTTACCCCAGCCGTGATGCTGGTCACATTTCCAGCTCCCTAGGTACGGGGAAGTGATGCAGAGTGAGCTGAGAGTGCAGCGAGAGAGAAAAGAGAGAGAGAGAGAGTCTAGGTCCGACTCCTCGAGAGTCAGTGCTAGCACTTTGCAAGGGAATGAAGGATAAGGAAGTGAGACACTCCTAGGGCCATGGCCTGCCAGAATGGATGTGGAACAAGTGTCCAGAGGATAGCGAAACAGTCGCAGTCGATTAGATGACGGGACGAGACGCGCGTTTACCTTCATAAATGGATCCATCTCTGTACAGGCACTTTCCTGAGCCACTCTTCTTGTCAGCCTCCCAGTGTCCCTCATACCGGGTCTGAGCATGGAAGGAAGGGCATTGGCAAGGGGAACAAAGATCAAAAGTTTGCAAGAGTGAGCTGCTCAAGGGAAAGGAGAAGGGTGTTAAGGGGATGCATGGGGCGCTTACATAGTCTCTCGTCATGATCATGACTCCTCTGCCTTGCCTCTGGCCGGCCTTCCAGGCTCCCTCATAGAGTCCTCCGTCTTTATAGCTCATCCTTCCCTCTCCATATATTTCGTCAGCGTTCCACTCGCCGCTGTATTGGTCACCATTGGCAAAGGTCATGACTCCCTGTCCATGCCGCTTGTCATGCCGCCAGTCTCCCTCGTACTTTGAGCCGTCTAGGTAGGTGCAGAGTCCCACACCATGGCGCTTGCCTTCAAGGACTTCCCCGCTGTAGCTGTCGCCAGACGCCGTGACTAGAGTCTTTATTGGGCTTTCCACCACGGCTGGACGGCAGAGAGAGAGAGAGAGAGAGAGAGAGAGAGAGAAAGAGAAAGAGAAAGAGAAAGAGAAAGAAACGAAGAAGCAGAGACAGAAAAGTCAGAAAGAAGGAGGATGAGGAATGACATGGAAAGAAGAGAGGAAAATGGAAGATGCTAAGGCAAAAGGTAGAAAGAAACAAACGGAGATTCAAAGTTACCTGGAGGTGGCTTGGCGGCCCACACGTCCAAATGCCAGAGATCTGGCTGGAGCTGGTTGGTCGGCCCCATCCCGCCATAGAGGAAGATATGCTTCATATCTGCAGACGCCACCATCCCGTGGAGCTGACAACTAAGAGAAGAAGAGTAACAATGGCAGACGAGAAGGCAGAAGGGAGGTCGATAGTGAAAGTTGAAGATTAGCCGTGAAGGAGCAAGTCGTGGGCTGACGTTTCCGCCTCACATTGGTGGGCCTTCGTTGTGGACATCCATCTTTCTTGTTTGCTTGCTCTCTGGGCAGAAGACTAGGGGCTCATGCCCCACTCCACCTCTTCCAATCCCACCATAGATTAACACACTAGGATCGTCGTGGCTGGCAGTACCCGCAGGATGCCCATCCTAAGAGACAACAGCATTTAGCAGTGACGAAACCTGGTATGCGGCTCCCACTTACTGAAGCAGGGCCAGGCCTTTGCATGTGAGGGTCTTGGACAAGTGTTGCGCGGTGCCAGCTGAGCGCTGTCATGGGGCTGTCAATGCTTGCCAACTCCATGGTGCGGAGATTGATGCTTTGGATCTTGTCACTGTGCCGAGTTCCATCGTATCCACCGATGAAGTATGCGTAGTCCTTAATAATAACTGAGGCGTGGTAGGCGAGCGGCAGAAGATGATGCTGACCGTGAGGCTGTTAGGGGAAGAACAAAAGCACGTAGAGGTCAGAGAGGACTGGTGGCAGAGGATGGAGGGAGATAGAGGGTAAAAGCCACCGACCTGGAGCTTCTTCCATTTTCCCGCTTTCCAGTCGAACTGATTGGTCTTCTGCTCTGCACCTTGCCCCGCTCTAGGCCCTGCAGAGTATAGCCAGACGTCATCTAGATGCTTCCCTTCGTCGCTGATCCCTCCGTACACGAGAAGACTCGGCCCGGATTCTTCCGAGTGATATAGAGAACAGCTGTGCCAGCTACGAGCTGGAGGCCACTCTCCCGATGGTTCAACCTACAATGCAGAAACCGAGTGAGGAGCTGTCTCTCGAGCCGTCTCATCTAACTGAAGGACATCTTTTAGATTGGCATCCTGATTCTCTAAACTGCGAGATCACAAGTAGAACGTAGGCAGTCTCTTCGTTTTTCCCTTAACTCTCTCTCTCGCAAGCGTTCCCCTCTCTTCTGTCTCTGTCTCTCTCTGTATGTCTTTGTGTGTGTCTCTCTGTCTCTCTTTCTGTTTCTCTCTCTCTCTCTCTTATTTCTCCCATGTCGCCGTGACCCACTTAAAGTTAGACTTGTTCGATGTTAATGAGACTCTTTACCGTTAATTGCTTTGCCTGCCTCTCTGCCCCCTTTCCCACTCTTCTCCACTTACCGCGATCCAACGCAGAGCTTGTCCATCAAACTCTCCGATGTACAGATCTGCCGAGTTGCGAGCCAGTGCGTGGAGACTGCGGCTACCGATCGATTGACCGCCAAACATCAGAAGTTGGCTGTGTGTCCCAATCACCGTGTGGCCTAGCGAGATAGAGAACCCACTGGTCAGTACCGGAGAACGAGGCAATCTGACTGTATAGTCTCTGACAGCCGTAAGGTACAATAGGGAAAACAAGTGGGCTGACCCGTTCGGTTGATTGGCTTCTGGCCGTAGACGTCAATCTTCTTGTGGATCCACGCAGATTTCGAGAGATCATATATGAGCACAATCAGCGTCTCCTCCCCAGCATCCCGCGGCTGTGGAGTGCTGCCCCCGATTACGAGGACCCTAGGGAAAGAGAAGAGTCATCCTTCGCATATGAAAGGAGCTGTAGCCCTTTAACAGCGTTAGTTCTCACCTTTCGTCCATGCAACAGAGCTGGGAGCCTAGTAGTGAGGATGATGGAACCTCTTCAGAGCTGATCCTCCGCCATTGTGGCCAGGCCTCAGAGCGAGACCCTGCCGATGCCGAAAGTACGTTATTAATGCTCATTATGACCTTGCGGATGGCTTATCGTCAGCGGGAGCGGGATCCCATCTCCGGCCGCTGTAGTGAGGATGCTGTCGTCGTTCTTCGTCGTCTGGCGTCCTCGATAGAGATCTTGCCTAGGGAGAGCGCTCACTTTTTTACATCCTGTGTCCTCGTCTGTTCATTCTTAGAGAAGCTCCAGAAGGTCCTGATAGATGGAGAAGGTCGGGCGGACAGGGCAGCAGCAGAGCCGATGATGGCAGCAGGCGCACAGCGCGGGGCGGGGCGGCCAGGGCGGTCCAAAGCGAAGCAGCAAGCCACCCAACTTCAAGGGTTAATAAAACCGTTTCTGGCTCTCCTTTGATTACTGAATGAATGCCAAGCCCAAGATCGGAAAGTAGGGATTTGGTACTACGACTACTGTAATCATCAGAGATTTATCATGCCCTGGCAGGAACAAGTGCTTTCTACAGCCTTTATTATTGAGGATCCGAATGCATACATTTGAGAACAGGCTAGCCGCTAACGTCGGTGTCATTGTTTGAGAGCATGCGACCCTCCAATGGTCATTTTTATAAATACAAACCATCGCAATTTATTGTTGCTCTGGTTCAGGACGGAAGACAATAAGGATGTATCAAAATACATTGGACCGCTGCTCCGGCCCCTCACAATGGTTTGAATACCTTTATGACTGCACGGCTGGACGTGGCGGCTGCTTGCCGAGCTTACCACTATCGAAATTGTGCCCATGCCAAGCTGGAGTAGGATAATATCACAGCCTCGCAAGAGGCCCATCAGCCTGATGAATCAATATAATCTCCGCGGCCTGTGGCTGTGTACGTTCATCAAGGAACGAACCACTAGCCAGGGCGGGCTCTATAGCCTCTACAGTGAGAACTTTGTTGTAGGACGAGGACACTGTCCACCACCCGCTTGAGGTCGGTGAGGAGAGACGCGAATCCTACTGTTGCCAGGCACCCTGAAGTAATACGGCGAGGTATGGGAACAAGCTTAGGGCAGGGATGCGGTTTACTCGCCTGATGCTAAATATTGCGCGGCGAAACATCTTGGCGGCGTTGAGACTGTCCTGTGCAAGCTGATGTCTGAGGCTGGCGTGCAGCCGAGTGAGATCACCTGCGCTGAATTGATTGTCATGTGGAAGTTGACACGGATAGATGTCAATATTATGACACAACCGACAGATAATCCAGAGCAGGCAACGATACTACTGTCACAGGTCTTCGTTCGAATGTGTGCTCTGAGAGATAAGCCGCAACTGGAATACGCTGTGTACCTCTATCCCTGCCAAGAGTTAGCTAAGAGGCTTTACCTCTCATCGCATTAGCTTGTATGTCGTACAGCGAGGCAGCTGACGCACCCGCTGCTAAGAATACTGAAGTTTCTGTCTGGAGGTGGTCAGAGGTTACAATCTATCGCAGCAGCCGAGCTCGACAGTCATCGAGAGCGGTAACCCAGGGAACACAGCAGTAGATAGTAGGGAAGGGGAATGCTCCGACGAATCTATGATCTACTATCTTCCTGGAGTACCTAAAGAACCGGCGTCACCTACAATCACAGGAACCACTCTCCCGTACACAAAGGAGAAAAGAGAGTAAGTGCCAAGCAGAAGCCAACAACGGCACGCTGCATCGCTCATCACTGAGGAGTATGTCTCGTGGGAAGTCACATACATTATAGTTCGGTGCCTTGATTGGCTTGGGGAATAGCACCACCCTTGTTGAAGTAAGAGCCGTAGAAAAGATAAGGGAGGAGGATAGAGGCGGTAGGGGCACGAGAGCAATGGCGAAAGCTCAGAAAGAAGAAGCGAAGAGGGAGGTGAGCCTTGAGATGCTGCTCTCTTTGTACGACTTCTCCAGTGTGGTCAAGTCCACCTGGTACTGAGCTACCCGTTTGTCCAGCACCTTTTCAATCTTCTTGATCAACGCAGGAAGCCCTTCATTAGCATCCTTGGCGCACTCCACCAGGCGGCCTTGAAGCTCCTTTATTCTCGAGATGCAAGACGCCGAAGCAGCTCCCAAGTCATGAAGCCTTTTGCGACGGCCGGCAATGGACTGATTCACTCTCTGTAGCTCTTCCGCCATCTGCGTCTCAATGTCCTTGACCTTCAGCTTGAAGGTGGAAATGTCGGCCTTTCGCCTGGTACCAAGGGCTCGTTTGGTGGCCTGAAGCTCCTCCTCTATGGCCTTGTCAAAGCTCTGCACCAGTTGTATACGTCGTGTTTCTTTCCAGTCGACGTCCAGCTCCTTGGCTTTAAGGGCGACAGCCTCGATATCAGACTTCACACGCTTATACCTCTTGCACAGATGAGGGTGAGACAAGAGATTGGCTTCTGCACTCTCCATTCCCCTCTTCTTCCTTGCTGTATCCAGATGGTCTCTTCGGCCGCCAGATCCATGCGGAGGATGGTAGGTCACGGTCTTCTCAGTCACCGGAAAATTCTTCTCCTTCTTTTCAGTTATTACATCCTCTGATAAAGCAGATAAAGAACTTCAGATGATTGACAAGGAGGTTGTGGTGTGAGAACGTTTGCAGAGACTCTTACCGACAACCGAGCTCCAATTACGCTTGATCCAGGGCAGTTCCTCTTCCCGTTTCTCTTTTAACTGGCTTGTCCCAGTCGCGTTGTATGCCATGGTAGCACAACTTGATGGAGTAAATGGCCTTTCTTTGTTGGCTGACCCTTCAATAGCTCTTCTGAGAGATGGAGTGTTCCCTGGAAAAGTGGAAGGCGAGGTTAGTTTATCCTGAACCTTCTTCCTCTATCACACATTTTCTTCCTCTATCACACAGAGGCGGCCATCAAAAGACTTTCTAGAGACCTGTGAGACCGTGAGAGGATATAGACTTTCTGCGAGTAAGGTTTTCTACTGGACTTTGAATCTGATGATGACTCTCAGCTATCGTCCGTTTGAGGCTTGGAGTCCCTGTTTCCAGGCAAAAAGATGAGGAGGCAGGATCTCGTTATGGCCTCAACCCAGGTCCTTGTCGGCCTTCTTCATGCTTTTCTCTACCAAAGCTCTACTTACCTTCAAAGCTAATGCGTGACAACCCAATTCTAGAAGGGTCCTCGTTATTGCCTGCCACGTCATTGTCGTAAGGCCTGCTTTCAGAAGAGTGTGACCGCTTCGCGATTCGCCGCATGGCGGTACCGCACCGGTTGACCGCGTCGTCTTCTCTGTCCTTGTTGGTTCTACCTTCTGTCGCATGTCTTTCAAGATGAGTTGAAGGTGACCCGGTTCCGTTACATATAGAGTCTCCTGAAGTATTACGCCCTTGTTGGTAGAGATCATTGCCCGTTCGTTGCGCGGCACGAGTCCTCCTGATATCGTGTCCAAGAGCTTGAGGAGTTTCGGACAGAGAGGAGGACGCTCGCTCAACTGCTGCCGTCTTCTGGCTAGAAAATGAGCGATCACCCCCTGCGATGGATGATGGGTTCAATCAGCCGCCGTCGTGATGAGAAAACAAAGATAAAGTTGCTCTTGTTGGATCGGTCACACGTACCTGAGCAGCAGGCTCGGTCGGCCTTGTTGTCAAGTTTGCTTTGAGCATGGGAAGAGGGAGAAAGAGACTGCTGACCACTGCCAGGATGCAAATGTGCTTTTTGGTCTTCTTTGCATCTACTACTTCTCAGGGAAAGCTTGCTCGCCCTGCCTTGCGCTGCAGTTCTCGCTCCTGCAATTACAACCTACTTCCCCCAGTTAGGGTGAGACAAAGGCACCACAACTCACATCGCTACCACCAACCTTTCTCTCCTGTGGCACAGATTGAGCAGCCCCGTCGTTTCCTTTCTCCTTCAAGGGCTCTTCGTTGTTCTTTGCAGGCGCGAGAGCGTTTTGGGAGGACCGCAGTTCATCTGCTTTTTCGCTTGCGGCACTCTTCTCCTCAATCTTGTTGGCACTAGATGGTTCAGGAAGAGTTGTGGAGATCCAAATGTCCTTTGTAGACGCACTAACTTCGCGAAGGCCGGCGATATTTAAGATGCGGCCTTTGAACTGATCCTGAGTAGAGGATACGGCAGTTATCATGGTGTGACTCTGAAAGCGGTGTTCTGTTCCCTTGCTTTTTGTCGCCCTTAGAGGACCTACCGATACAGGCGTCTCGATGTGAAGAACGAGCCTCACGGCCCTTCCACTAATTGGCGTCGCTGTCGCTTTGGAGCCACAAAGCGGGTGAATACTTTCATTTCCTTGGCGGAAGTTCACTTCAAGGTTGACTACAGGGTCAGCCAACCTGGCCGACTCTCCAAACTCAGCCCAGGTGAGCTCACGCCTCCAAATTCTTATAGGAAAAGAGGCCCCCATGTGGTAGATCGAAAAGCAAATACTGTTGCTGCCGACATCTAACCAGTTCTCCGCTCCTCCAGGAACCAAAGGGATGCCAGTCTGTTCCCCAAGATTTTAGTAACCGAAAAGCAGCAGTAGCGGAGGTTAAACCGAGACCGGTGAGCCGTCACGAAGGTAGTGTCATTCTTTTAGACTACTACTTACAACCGTTTCTGTCGTGCTTTCGCCTCCAGGGATGACTTTCAGTAGCTGGACCTTCTTGATTCGTTGGGAAAGTACGGCGCCATGATTTGCACGGTTGAGATTGTTGATGACAGTTCTGGCTGCCGTTTTAAATGGCTAAGAATACAAAGATAGAGAATGGAGGGTAAAGAGCAAGCCGTGATGCATCATCGTTATATAGATACCATAATGGGCGACGACAGATGGGAAGCCTACCTTCCCCACCATTCCATTTAGCATGGCCAAGAGCTTTCCATCAAGTCGTTTGGATAGAGAAGAAGAAGTCGAATTGCCTCCAGACGACTCAAGCTTCAGCAAGCGAAATATTATCTCAATGCCATTCGCCTGTAAAGAGTATTCACTCATCATCGGAACAGCGTTGCTAAGCGCCACCACGCTGTCAAGGGTCTCGTTATCCTGGACAATCTTCAACTTGGTGGCCTTCCTTGCCCATTGCAGAACACTTAGCGCGAGCTCCGACGCAGTGTCAGCTACCATTCCATCACTGTCAGCTTCTTCAAGATAGACTCGTAGTGCTTTTCGAAAAAGGAGCGACCCTATGCCATTGATGCTAGACAGAGTTTCAACCTCAACCTAAATACAATACATGGAGTAAACGAAAGGGTCATCAGCAGGTCAATGAGAGCGAGGAAGCACCCGATATTCTCGTCTACTCTCGTCCTACCAGAACGGCAAGCCCTTGCAGGAACTCGCAGAACGCCGGCTGACAGTGGCACGAGTGGGAAGATTGTTGCTGAAATGCTTCCAACGCCATTTCTACGTGTGAGCCAATGTTATGCTGCAGCATCAACATGCAGTGCTTCTTCTGCTCAGAAAGTTGTTCCAGTATCTTTAAGGCGCTGATTGTCTTGATTTGTCGAGATGGTTCCGGTCATTGATATAGAGATAGTCCGTCAGTTAATTAGACTTCGCCTTTTCCTTGTTGCTCTAAGTACTTCCAGCAATGCTTGTCGTCCATCGACATAGGCCTTTACTTACCGTGTCGTAGTTCCCAGCTTCTGCCTCTGCGCTGAGATCCTGGCATACTCTTTTGACTAGATCGGACCCTAAGACTGGAGGAAGTTCTTTCTCCAATTTTGTCTGCTGAAGCGCCTGATACCTGTCTTTTGCAGAAACCGCAGCCTGCCAAATGGTAGGGAGATTGGTTTACGTGGGCAAGCAGGTAGTAGCCAAAGGAGACTTTAGTCATAAGTACACCCGTCATCGAATCATCAATGGAGGACACAGTGGGCAGAGCAATCAACGCTCCACCACCAAGAATTACGAACCTTGAGTAAGGCTCGCAACTTGAATAACTCCATGGCAGCTTTCACCACTATTTTTGGCCGGGGTTTGCGTGTCGTGTTGTCGTCTGGAGATAGTTTATACCCACGTTTGCGAAGAATGAGCTAGACAAAGACTTCCCCTCGCCTAACTGGTTACGCTTCGTCGTTCTTCGCTGGGCCTAATAATGCTAACATTCTTACAAATGCCACGCCTGGTGGGTGCAAATGCGACTCGAAAAAAAGCGCGTTTTTGATATTCTAGGTTGATTGTGAGACGCAAAAAGCCGGTTGGACTGAAGAGTTAGCTGCTGCTACCCATTTGCGGCGGCGGCGGTGGTAGAGATTATCGCAACACTACTGCTGATTGGATTGTCTTCTGCAGGTGGTATCGAGTTATCGGTAAAATGAAGTCTAGATGCTCCAACCATCGGCGCCAGATAGAAAGCGCGACAGGAGAGGGCCGTCATTCTCTCTTCTTCTTTCCTCTTCTTCCTCATCTCTCTTCCTCCCATCTTTCTCCTCTCTTCTTTTTGCTGGTCTCCGTCCTGAACTGATACAATCAGAAACGTGATGAAGAACCACAACCGAAGAAGAATGAAGAATTGAAAGACTGTATTATAAACAGAACTGATTGTAATGCGCTGCCACTGCGTGCGGAATTGCTCTCCGTAATTCTTCAAACCTAAAACGGAAATGGCCTCGAAGGAAAACGAAAATGAGGGTGCGGAAGGAGCGAGGGCAACAAGAAGAAGGAAGATAGGTCAGCGAACTCCATTATCTACTTCTTGTGTTCCACTGTTACATACGGGAGCTCCAGCTATTTGTACAGTAATGTAAAAGCCTTCTCCATCTTCAAGGACCCCAACACAGATATTCCACTTTCGAGAGGTAATATTTCGAAAACGACAGTCCTCCAGAGAGAAGGGAGGGGGAAAGGGGGGGGGGGGCCCTCGGAAAAACGGTACGACTGTACTTGTACTAGGGTAGTGGCGACATTGCTAATTCCCACAGCTGGCAGCATAGATGGTGCTGGTGGTCCATGATGAAGATAATAGCGCCGATACAGCGCCGATAGCGCCGACGGCGGCGATAGCAGTCGAAGATTTATTGAAGGAATGCCCGCGCCGTGCTTGGTTGATAATGCCAGGAGAATAGGTAAGTGCCGTGAGCATAAGGAGGCAAGGCCCGTCTTCTGGCAACAAGAATAGCCCACCATGTCTTAGCAGTAGCTACAGAAGAAGAAAGGGCTTATTTATTTAGTTTGTAGAAGGCGCAGACCAGCTCACCATCCGCCAGTGCCGCTAACTTTGGCTTCAAAGGTCAGTGGTAACACTGGAGGAGAGTCCACGCCAGCTGAGCTCCGCAGCATCAATATCCCGCAGCCTCGTATAGAGGAGTAACCCTCCTCCTTATACACTGAGAGAGAAGAACAAGAGGGTTAAGTCAAGAGAGTCATCGGCGATCTGGCTTTAACTTATCCGGACCTCCTGTGAAGAAGGCATCGGCGCACATCGTAGCTTGATTATCCTTTTTTGCTGCGCTCTACAGTATAGGAACACCGACGCTCGCTTGCCCGACTCGAGGAGACATCATAACAGAGAGATCGCAGCCCAATAGAGGAAGAAGAAAGAGCTGCGACTGTACTTCCTTCATATCAACGTCTTGTCTTTTTTTTGAGATTGCGATATCATCGTCTCTGCCTCATTTTCTCAAACCCTGTTCGGAGAAAAGTTCCCTCAGAGCAACTATGTAGCGCGGCTTGGACTCCCTTCCTAGCTACTTGTGTGACTCCTCCCCAAGTGAGATATTGGCACTAATGTGCGGCTGCCCTTCTTCTTCCATCGCGTTCTGTTGTCCAGAAGAAGCTATAATTAGAAAATGCATTGCCCCTTCTGCCCAGTGTCTGAGGCAGTACGGTCCTTGATGATCCTCTCCTGCAAGCCGCCTATCACAGCCTGCTTTAGAGCACCATCGGAGCTTAGTAATATCCGCTGCCAGTGCCGCTATATGGTCTCTGCAGAGCCCTCGTCCACCCTTTGCCGGAATCGTGCAGCCAGTGGCAGTGCAGAACTTCAATATCGTTGACGCATTGTGATCTATGCAGAGACCTTTGGAAGTGCTAGGCTTCATACAACCAGATGCAGAGCAACGCATTGTCTCTGTGTAATGAGCGTCGCAAAGGCCCTGGGCCGTCGCTTTCTTCCGACAGCTTTGCATGAGACATACCAAAAGCCCATCTGCAGATTCTGAGATAGTTGATGACATGCTTGTGCGGTGGCTACTATTGGCGGATGGAGGAGCACGGCTAGACTCACGGCATGGACTGCCCTCTTCTTCGTTGTCCTTGATGCTGGTGGCAGAGGGAAGGGCATTTTTTGCACCAGCAGATGCTTCCTTACGCGGAATCTCATTTGCTTCAACATAATGAAGCCAGCACATCTGCCCTGTGTGGGCCTTTTTGGGGCATCCTATGATTACGCACAGACGCGGTGGGGCACCATGACCCTTGCAGAGCCCCATCCCTTGATTTCGCTTGCCACAGCCCCAGACAGAGCAATAGCTTCTACTCGTCGACTGGTGCCGTCGACAAAGGCCCTGTGCTCCAGCAGTCCTTGACACTTCTGCGCAGCCTTTCACGGGACACTGACCAGCTATATTGCTGGGCCGGACCTCCTTCTTGGTGCTGTTTGCTCTTGCTTGTGTTTCTTGTTCCTTCTGGTGTGCCATACACAGACTTCCACCTACCTTTGCCTCTTTATTGCACTCTAGAATAGCACAGCAGCCGTGAATCTTCCTCTTCTTAGGGCTTCTGATTTTGCTGCGGTTGACTTGTTGCTCAAGGACGATGGAGATCTCGGTAAGAGGAGAGGCAAAAAGGTGACGAGAAGTAGCCTTTGTCTGTTCTGGGAACCTCTTACTTTGACGGTGAGTCATTCTGTTCTGTTCCTTGTGAGGAGGCAGGGCCGGTGATTTCTCTTTCCCAGTCTTCATGGTAGCGCTGCTGGCTGGGCACTTCTTCGTCGCTCCATTAGAAGCTAAAGCAGTGGTTACAGAAGACTCGTTGGAAGATGTGGGGTACGATGAAGACAAAGAACAGAGAAAGGATGAGTCCAGCGTCCCAATCATCTCGCATGACGGCTCAGTCATGGACGCTCCTCGCCTTTCCGCTGGACTCTTTGTCTCCTCCTTGATCCAGATGTCTTCTTCTTGCTCAAAGAGGTCCTCCTCTAGTTCCATCTCTGGCTCGTGCTCTTGTTCTTCAATAATTTTTGAGCTATCTGTTCCGTTGTCCGTGGTCGCCTGTCCCCTAACCTTGATGCTGTGGGGCTCTGCTTCTTCATCTCCCTCCTGTTCGGTCATCCATGTGAGCAAGACTTTCTGATCCAGCTCTTCTTTCGCCTCTTCGTCTCCCAACGCAGCCGCCAGCAGCACCCTAGCAATCTGACGACTCAATACCTCGACTGAGCGGGGTTCTTGGAGGAGCTCATCATAGGGTCCCATTCTCCGCGATACGGCTCCAGAAGGTAGCCATCCATCACAAGCTCTAACCTTTGCCATGTTCTCTGTCCTTGATGGTCGGCCTAGCCCGGTAACTACTAGGCTAAGAAGTACGAGGCCTAAAGAGTCTGCATCATCCGGTGATTTGAGCTCTAAAGGAAGAGATCCGTAACTGGTTGGGTTGTGCTCTCTCTCTCTCTCTCTCTCGACGTATGAGGAGATTGGATTGTGACGGAGCGGAGAGAGCACTACCTTTCCTCTTCCTGTGCTGCTCTCTTTTCTCCACTCTGTTCTCTAACCGACGGTGATCGGCAGGAGTAAGGTAGGAGAAGCGGGAGGAGAAGTAAACGTCCTCGATTCGCTAGGAGAAGCCAACCGAGCAGGGAAACAGAGGTGAGAGGGTGTTCATTGAAATATCCTCCCTTCCCCGGAATCAGTGTTACTATTGTACGGCAACAGCCACTTGTCATCTTACCTCTCTCTCTCTCTCTCCTCTATGCTCTTTCTCTCACTCTTTTCTCTCTCCTCTAATTCTTACTGGGAGAGGAAGGACAGCAGGCATCATAGACTCACCTCAGGAGATTGGGACGTGTATCAAGGACTTCACCTCTGGTATTAAGCGTGTACCAGGAGGCTAGAGAGACAGTACAGATATAGCAGGCAGAAGGATGGATAAATGACAAGGACCCCAAGCAGTCGGAGGCAAGCGGGGAAGGAGAGGGGAAGAGAGAGACAAGACGACGTGACAGAACGAGAGAAAGGAAAAGAAGAGGAGAAGTGAGACCGTCCGAAAGGTAGCAAGAGAAAAAGCAAGAGAAAGCCAGACTCGAAGGAAAAGGTCTTTGTACCCTTTCCAGTTACCCATGGCAAGATCTGCAATTTTTATGAGCGCGCTCTCTCTCTTTTTTTTTTTCCTCTTTCTCTCGCGTTTACCCCTCTAGCAGATCTCTCTCCTGCCCATCCCTCTCTTCCATCTTCTCTCACATCAATCCATGTTTCAAAAGCCTACTCTTCTTCGCTTGGTTCTTCTTATCTCTCAATCTCTTTCTTTACTCCCGTTTTCTCGTTTCCGCACCTCTCTCTCCCTCTCGCTATCTCTCTCTTTTAACCGGAACCCCTCTATATCTTTTTTTTTTCTTTTCCTCTCTTCTTTTCTTTGTCGTGCTCTCTCTTCTTTCCCATCCCTCATTCTTTCCTTTCTTTCTTGTTCTGTCTGTCTCACTTTCTTCTCTCTCTCTCTATCGTTCTCTCTCTCTCTATCTTTCTCTCTCTCCTCTCTCTTGTCTCGTCTATGATCTCCACGCTGCGGCCGAAACCTTCCATATTTCTAGCAGGCTCGATGCTTTCGTTTTCCCTTTCTGTGTTCCCTGTCTCCTTTCAAAGGACCGAGCGGGCAAGGGCAAAAGGCGGGAGAAAGAAAGGAATAAAAGAGAGAGAGAGAGAGAGAGAGAGAGAGAGACACAACGCGGACGTCATAACGGTAGTGACTGCCCACTACCGTTTTATTACTACTGCCCTGTATCCTATGAAGTAAACAGCGTTAGGGACTCACCCCGCCAGGGATACTATTGACGACCCTCTAGATTTTCACGAAAAGGGCCATCTTGATCCCCTCCTCTCTCTCTCTCTC
>FLMG01004622.1:16782-39828 GCA_900088475.1 Hyphochytrium catenoides
AAATAGTGGCACCAGAAACGGGAGCAATGAAACCAATCACTGTTAGCAGATTCCCAGTCAGAAGAGAAGAGGTGAACCGTTTCCGAGGAAAAGCCTTGACGCTCTCTCTTCTGCTCGCCGTAGCAGGTTTTCTCTCACGTCAGCCTCTAGACTTACCCCGTTGTTTGGTGGAATCGGCCTGGCCGCATTTACTATCGAGAAGGGACCGACAGCGTTCAAAGGCTCGAGCCGGAGGGTGGCGGCGTCAGTTCCTCGATTTCGGATGAAGAAGGAAATTTCCTGGTGATTACGAAGAGCGAGTCGAATAACAGTGAGACACAGAGAGTTAGCCAACCCTTTTAGCGGCTCTAGCAAACACAAAGATAGGTAGGGGATGGGTTCGAAAATGACTAAGAAAGGGAAAGGGAGACAACAGCGCAGACGGACGAGCAAGAAATCAGCAACAGTGGAAGGAGGAACGTCGTCATACCTCATGCTCTCCTATTGAAACTTGACCGAACTTGATCTTTGTGACAGAAGGCTGCAATATTCTTTCTACGGTCGTGGTATGGACCTCTAAAGCAAGGAGGGGCAGCTCTTCGTCCTCTTCTGCCTGAGATCTTCTCCCTCCTTCTCCGTCAACTTTTCTAATATATGCAGGGATTACCCATTTCCCGTGCTTACTCCACGGCTCACCCAACTTCTTCCTTCCTATCTCTTCTAAAGCCGGGCTCGAGAGCAGGTTGCCTGCCTTCGAAGCTGCACGAGAATGGCAGATTAGGTACATCGAGAGCAGCATAACACGAAAGGAGGACCGAGACTTGGGGCATGATAGAGAGGAAAGGGGATGCCAGAGAGCGCTCCCGCTGAGAAAGAAGGGCAGAGGGTCGTCTTGCACTACCTGGGGGAGCTGGAAGAGGTTGAGACTCGCTGGGGTCGCTGTAAGAGACAGAGCCACGATACCCAGGTGCGGCGCGGATCACTTTTCGGCTCCACTGTCCTCCGTCGAGGAGAGTACTGTCATTCAAGCCTTGTAGGTCTCCTTCTGTTTCTTCTGGAGATGGGATGCTATCCTCCACTTCTGTTGACTGAGAAAGAGAGGACGGAGGAGCGTCGGTTGAGCTAGGATGGAATTCCACTTGCAGCCTCAAGCTCTGACCGGGCTTTAGACTACCGGCTGATGGCATCAGGCGCAGTTCTGTGAGAGAAGAGTCAACCTCTTTCTTTTCTACTTCTTTTGTAGCCCTCGTCTCGCCTGAATCCAGGAATGCCTTTGGAAGAGAAAAAGAGAAGGCGTAGGTATGGGTCCTGCTGTTATTTGACAAGATGATGCTTGTCTCTCGGCTGTCCCCTGGAGCCGTTGCTCCAAACACGATGACTGGCTTAGAAAGAGAAAGAGGCGGCAGGATGCCTGTTCCAAAACAAGGCAGCGAGAACTCCTGAAGAAGTACAAGCGGATGGTAAGCGAATCATTCTGAGCGAGTTGAGGGAGGAGAGAGCAGACATAACCGCCACGACACAAAACAACTGAGTGACATAGATTTTAGGAAGAGCGCCAAGTAAGAAAATGTTTGGTCCAAGGGCGAGAGAGGAATTACAGAGATAAAAAATAGAGACAAATAGAGAAATAGGAAGAGGGAGGAGAGACACACACACAGAGACAGAGCGAGAGAAGAAAGAGAGCAGAGAGCGAGAGGAGGGAGAGAACGAGGGATATAGACTGAGACGGAGAAGGAGAGAGAGACCGAGAGACAAAGAGGGAGAGAGAGGGTCAGCTAAAGAGTCCATTCATCCAGTTCTCACCCTGTTGCTGGTTGATGAAATGCTAAGGTTGCTGCTGATCTCGACACACGTTGATGGCGTGAAGATTATATCGACTAAGCGTTCTTCGTTGGGAAGAAGGATGAGAAAGCCGTCAGCAGGCTGCACCTCGAACTGTCATAAGTGCGAAATACGAAGAGAGAGAGAGAGAAATCCTCAGTATATAAGAATGGTAAGGGAGTAAGGAATCGAAAAGCGCAAGAAAAGGGAAAGATGAGATCCAAGGGGCAGGGAGGAAGCAGAAGAAAGGGGAAGTTGAGGGTGGCCCTATGTGATCTCTACAAAATGACGCAGGCAGTGATGCATCAGCGGTTCTATCGCTCTGTTTGTACCTCACTCTTTAGCCCTGTAAAGCCTATCTTTTGAGGCAGAAGTGACTTGTTTCTAATCCGCACGGTCTTAAGTGTGCTTTGGTTGACAAAGCAGCGACCAAAGGCGAGAGAAGGAGGAGATATCTCAATGTCCGAAGTGGTCAACTGCCCTCGGAGGGTGAAAAAGACAGGGAGTGTCTTCGTAGATACGCGCGAGAAGGGGGCAAATGTTGGAGAAGAGAGGGAGAAGAGTTGGGGCGAGCAAGGACAAGAGGCAAAAACATCAGGAAGATGGTGGATATCTGGTCAGCATAGAGTAAACAGTGACGTTCTCAGGTCATGTGGGTTCACCAAGAGATGGAACGCCAGCGCTGTAACACTCCTCAGCTCTCCCCTTCACCTAGTGGTGGTTGCTTTCATTCCACATCTGCAGTCCTTATCCCCTTCCATCTCCTGCACTTACTTGCTCAGTCAAGCCAACACGAATGGGTAGCGCAAAGATTCCTTTGCTTGGGATGGTCCATCTGGGGCCGATTTTCTGGAGCAGATCTTTGTCTGGCCGAAACTTCAGCTGCACCTCAAACTAGAGGGTAAACGAAGCAACAGCATAGGAGAGAGAATGGATGAGAGAGGGAATGTTGGGAGCGAGAGGTACTGTTTATTTGCCCTTCGCCTAGGTGAATAGTTCCCTCAACAGCATCAATAAAAGGAAGAGCTAAATGAGTGCCGAAGGACTGAGGCACAACGTGTATCGCAAAAGATAGGGCAGACGGGTGGTGCTCTGACGAGCACATTCCCAATATTTTGACTTTCATAGAGTTAGAAAGCACCTCGTGACGTCTTCAGGACAGTAAAAAAAGAAGAAAGAGACAACAATACGAAGAGAGCAAGAAAAGTGCAATGAGAGGTGCCAGAACGTACTACTTGATGACATCCTTGAAGCCTGAAAAGAGAAGAAGAGAGGGGCAGAGGAGGGCGCTGTGGAGCGGGAGAGGGCACGTGCATCTAGATAGAGAGGATAGTGCCCAACCTTGCCATGGTCATCGGCAGAGCTACATCCTTGGATGAATCCAAAGGGAGGGTCAAACTCTACGCAGCCTACGAGCGGCGCCGGAGGAGAGAGTGTGCACTTCAATGATGTCTTCCCCCGGTTCCTGGGAAGGTTGTATATTGATGTCAGAGCAGAGAGATAAACGGATCGCACAGTCACAGTACGAAAGACCAGCCCAAGATGAGGGAAAGCAGACCGAGTAACCATAACAAGAGCTTAAGAGGTTTATGATGTGAGCAAAGACTCCTAACATAAATCTAATGGTAAAAGCGATCAACGGTGGTCCCAACGTGATGACTAAGGCTCCTTCAGCACATAGATGTGAGACTCTACTAAGGAGGCGAAGAGAGAAGGACCTTATGAAGAAAAGAGAGGTAGTGACGGGACGACAGGGACTGGATGAAGGCGGAGGCCATACTAACCTTAAGAGTATTTTGGTTCTGTAGAGCTTCCCATAGGTACAACACCGCATGTCAATGGTAGGCTGCTCTACATAGACAGGCAGTGGGAGAGCGACGCCCTGAGCCGAGAAAGAGATCTCGCCTTTGGCTCTCGCCGCTTGTTCGCCGTCCTGATGCCTGTCCTCGTCTTCCTCATCCTTCCTGTCTAGTAGTAGAATAAACTCATCCGCCTTCTCTCCAACTTCCATGGGACGAAACCTTATCTTGACGGTTGACTTAGAATAACCGTCCACAGAACCTTTACGCGAGGTACCAGGTACGCGAGGTACCAGGAGAAGCGGAAAAAGATTTGGAGGAGGACAAAAGGTGGAGTTGCAGTTATTTCCCAGCATCTGACAGCCAACTCTGCCTTGCCAGCGCACTTCTTAGTCCTTCGGTTCGTCTATCGTGCCTGATTTCTCCCTATTTTACGTTCTTTTCACATCGTCTGTAAGGATCAGGCATTTTTCATTGGTCTTCTCCCAGTTCCTGCTCCACTTTCATAGTAAGACTCTCTTTCTTGCAAGCCCTACCTGATAAGCTTGAGAGCTCAAAGTCCTGATGGTCTTCAGCAATAAATAACCTCTGCACAGCTCCAGCCGCAGACAGAAGAGCCTCCTCCGAGAACTTCTTTGTCTCTCCATCTGGTCCTTCTGCAGTGGGAGGGCGATTCTCTTTATTCACTTCCTTAGCAGCGTTTAACACTCCATCAGCAGAAGATGAAGACGGAGTGGGCTGCAGAAGCAAGGGTAAGTCTCTTTTCTTAAGTTTTGTTCGCTGTCGATCACTCCGAATATCTCTAAAAGTGTCATGGGACTGACTTCCTCACCATCTCTGCTCTCTCACGTAAACTCTCTCTCTTTCTCTCTTTAGCCACTACCATCTTGCTGCTCTCTGGGGCTATGTTCTCCTACTTCCTGGTCGGTCTCTTCTAATACCTTTATCTCTCTCTCTTTCTTTCTCTCGCCTTTTCATGCGTATGTGTGCTGTACTTCTGTCTTTGTCATTAAGCTTACATCTCTTTTACTGTCCTACCTTGCTCGATCTCCTGAGAATCTTGTACCCTGAACCTAGTGCGCCGTGATTTTCCACGGTAATGGATAGAGTTCTCTCTTCTCCTATGACTGTCTCCTTGAACAGTAGTGTCTCTCTAGAAAGAGATATCGAAACTCTTTTCCGCTTACAGATTATAGGAATGGATATTGGGCCAGTCTCGGAGAGGAGAGGGAGGTGAGAAGAAATATCCCTATTGACTTTAGGGATAAACCTCACAAGCAACGAACAGGAGACACCTGTCATGGGACGACAAGAGGGAGTTAGAAAGCCGAAGGTCGCTAAAAGACCCAGATTAGAGCGAGAGCCCGAAGTCGAAGAAAGTGACAAAAAGAGCGCGATGTTCCCGAGGGGCAAGGGATATCGCGGATAAGGTGGAAGGATGCACACTTCTTGCTCTTTGTTTCTCCCTTACCGGCGCTCATTCTTCCTGGAGGTTTGTGCTCCACCTCTACAAAGTTCTTGACCTCCTGAGGAAGAGGGAGAAGCTTAAAAGTATTGAAGGTCCGGCTAACATTCGTTAGCACGACCCTCTGCTCCTGGGGAATGCCCACTTCAAAGTCCTTGAATTCTAGAAGAGAAGGTGCGGAGACAAACGCAGGTCCTTGGAACTCCTAGAGAGCGGAAGAAAGGTGAGCAGAAGGATCGCATAAGTCACTACTCTAAATATCCAGGCAGGGGCAGAGACGAGTGGTGGTAACTGTAACTTATACGGTGATAGAAGCAAGTTCGCAGAGAGAACCACTTTTAGAGTGAGAAAGAGAGAGCTGGGAATCCGCCCTAGCCCTATCCAGGGCTCCCTCTTGCTTAACCCTGCATGTACCTTTCCCATAACTATCTGTTTCTTCACGATGTTCTCCTTTTGATGCTTGAGAGCGTCAGCGAACATCCTCTTCTCAAGAATGCTCCGCTTCGGAGGGAGAGACGAGGTCTCGGGTGTAGATTTCTCTTTTTCCCTCTCCTGCGTGGCCTTGCCGTCTTTCTGGCTGCCATCCTCTTCTTCTGGACCGACCGTGTCTCTCTCCTCCTCCTCCTCGTCTTCATCTTCGTCTTCATCAGACCCATACACTCTATTGATTCGAAGATCCATGCCAGGAATATGCGCTTGGTCGCTAGGAAGAACACTATCGAGACCTTGAAGGGAGGTTAGAAAATTGGAGAGCAGGAGGAAAAAGGACAAGGAGGTGAAGAGCAAAGAACGGTAGATGACAAGGGAAACTATAGAAGTCAGTGACGTGAGAATGTCACAGGACAAGACGCTGTAATGATCCATATGAACAAGACACAAAGGAGGGTGGAAAGCAAAACGCTCATATATCCAGCCTTCCTTGAGAAAAGTATCCCCAAAAAATGAGAAGGAGAAGAATGGAGAAAGGACGGCAGGGAGGGAGAGCCAATAAGCACGTGCAATAGTTATCAAGCAACCTATGCAGAAGTGGAACACGCCGTCATACCTTTCTCCTTCCCACCTGTTGAAGATGAAGAGCCTCTTGTTTGCCTAGGAAGAAGAAGGGGATTGGGCTTCACTCCTCTATGGACATGCTTACTCTTGACTTTCTCTATCATAGCTTCTCTCTGCTCAACAGTCTTCGAAAGACTGCGGCCAAGTCCAAAGGAGTGATCCTTTACGGACGTGACCTGCAGCAAGACAACATCGGAGAGATATAAGAGAAGACTAATCAGCGCTCCCGGCAAGCAGTTGATAATGAAAGAGAGGATGAACGACCCGATAGGGAAAGAGATCTGGTTAGACTTACCTGTGATGGCTCTATTCTATACATCAGACCGCTTGGATCTACAACGTCCACACCGTTGGTGGTAACAGACTGAATGTACTTCTTGTTCGCCTCTTCGGTGTACCGACGACCGAGAGAGTTCCGATACTGATCTACGTAAAGCTGTCCCAACAGGAAGAAGTGTGATTTTTAAATTTCTCAAGTCTCAAGAACAACAGGGACAAATGGCAAGCCACCAAGGGTGGAAGCCAATGAGAATAAGTGTAGTACGGACAGAATGAGCTGCAATGATAGGTCTTCAGCTGTCCATACAAATAGCAGCTCAGGCTATGAGAAGAAGGATGATATTAAACAATAGGAGAGGCGGAGAGGAAGAGCTGTATACTAGGAGCAGGAGAAGACAAAGAAAGGAACAGGAAGTTGAGTATTGGTCTGTTGACAGGAATAGGGCTGATAGTGAAGCCTCTCAGTCATTTCTCAATTCTCTATCGCGGTGGACTTTCTCTTTTTTTATCTGTCCCTTGTCTCCTCTGGTTCTGGCCTCTCTCCCATTCGATGCTTTACCCCCATTGTTCAGCTTTCTTTACCTTATGTCTCCGAGCCTCCTGCTCTATCTTTCCAAAGCGAATATCCTCATTCACCATGGTCTTAGCAATTTCCAGCTAACAAAGAAGATTGGGAGAAGGTCGAGTGTGATGTGAGAGACCGGCGAACTTGACGAGAGCAGAGGCTTATCTACCAGCCAAAGGCCTACAATCAAAGCCTCTCTTTGAATGAGATTAGAAGATAAGGTACCTTTGCTGTTTCAATGCTCTCGTGTTGTTTCTCTCGCTCTCTTGCCGCACGAGCCTTTTGCATCCTCCTTCGGAAGACTTCGTAGGGATTCTCGCCTAGGGATGGGCCGGTAACCCTTTAGTGATTATGTAGAAGAAGAAGGGAGAAACTAATGCAAAGAGACATGGTAAGTTCTCCCTCTTTCGCTCCTGTTGGCCTTTCACGAAGATGAAGGGCAATACTTAGGAAGAAATAAAAAGGAAAAGGGAAGCAGCATGTCGTCATAGACAGCAAATGCCCAAAGCAGGCATTGTGTCCGTACCGCCAGCGAGGAGCTCTTTGAACTGTTGTCTCTCCTCTTCCTCTCTCTCTATTCTCCTCCGTTGCTGCTCAGCATTCGTATTCTGCTCGAGTAAGGGAGAAGAGAAAGGGAAAGGACGATACAGCAGGAGTTGTCAGGATTAAGTGCACGAAATTATGACAATTGGAGAAAGTAAGAAATCTAGTGTGAGGACTTATAAAGGGCAGCTAGACGGAGACGTAGAGGACTAAGGACAGTGACGGCGTATGAAGGAGCCGTCATTCCAGGGTTAGGGGAGGTGTCGAGGGAGAGCCAAACAAAGGTGGATCTATAACTCAGATAAACATTTACGGCACCAAGGCTCAGAGCGAGAGAGAAAAGAGAGAGAGAGAGAGAGAGAGAGAAACGAGCAAGAGAAAGAGAAGAAGAGAAACTGGAAAAAGAGATACGGAGATGTCCACCGCCAGCTCTCTCTAGAGGAGGAGGGATCCTAGCTGTACCTTCATATCGTTAAACGCCTTTTCGCTGTTGGCCTTTAACTCCAAAACTGCTCCGGCATTTCGATCAAACTTTCCTTTCCGCGCTACCTCGGCGCGTGAGAGGATCTCTCTCCTCTCACCCAACAAAGCCGCCATCAACGCCTTGCCTTGTCTAGATCCTTCTATGGCCTGGTCAATCTGCCGTCTGGCGCTTTCTTCCATTTCTCTCTCTCTCTCCCTCTCTTGCTCGTGCTCCTGGTTAATCTCTCTCTTAATCCTCTCTGCTGCCTTCTTTTCGCGTTTGACTATTTTTTGCATCTCCTTCTGTGCCGTTGCTCTCTCATGAGAGAGAGATACGGCCAATCTCTCTTCATCCTCACTCTTTTTGAAGTACTGAAGTTCTTCCCTCTCCAGCTCTTTCTCCAACTGTCGAGAGAGTTTCTCCTGTTCGATGGCCTTCCCTTTTTGAGAAGATAGGGTATGCCATTGATGCTGGAGCTCGTCCTCAAGTTGTCGGATCTTATCATCCACTTCCGCGATGGAAGATCCCTGGGGCTGGATGGTAAGAGGTAAAAGAGGGGGGAAAAGGTGAGCGAGTTAGTGATGAAGCAGAGGGAGATGACAAGTTGGAGAGAGAGAGGGACGACAGAGTTAAAGCGAGAGAGTGAGGCGGACAGAGGCTCATGCACGGTGACAGGATGATAGAAAAGGAAGATGAAAGGGATAGGTGGAAGCAAGAGAAGAGAGAGAGAGAGGGAGAGAGAAGAGAGAGAGAGAGCGAGAGAGAGAGAAAGACAGAGAGAGAGAGAGAGAGAGAGAGAGAGTAGGAAAGACTTCTCTTGGCCCGCAAATAAAGCCGGATGAAATAATACATCCGACTTTGAGCAGCGAGTGCCCTTCTTACCAGATTTCTCTGATGTCTGAGGGTACGAAGAGAGTCTTCCAACTCCTCACAGATTCCTTCAGTCTCTCGGACCACATCTTTCTCCGACTGGAGCAGCTCCAGCGACTGTCTGACGTCTATGTAGAGGAAAGCAAAGTTAAGGTGATAGTGTGGAAGAGCGAGTGTTAAGGTCACCAAAAGGAGATAACCGCAATACGAAGAGGAGTGTATTGGCACAGAAAGCGGCCCGAATGTGAGCATGGGCCGAGAGCTGTCCACGTGCAGACCAAGCGACTATGCATACGAGGACAATTACGCGTGAGGGAGAGAGAGAGAGAGATTGCGGATACTAGCAGACGGACAACAGAGGGATAGTACAAGGAGAGATTGGAATGCAAGGATGAGAAAGCTCAACGAAGCATAAAGAGAGTGAAAGTCAAGATTACCATTCTTCTTGGTCTGCACTTTCATACGCAGATTATGAATAGTCGCTCCCTGCGCTATTCTTTCCCTCTTGCTAGGCGCCTCAGTCTTTTTACGCATCTTGGATGAAGATTCTGTGAAAGAAGGAGAAAGAGGGGCCTCCATATCGGTTTCTGGGCCTTCGCTTCCCCGAGGAGTCGGTGTCCTGCTGCGCACCGACCTCTGAGACATACTGTTAAAACTGGGCGGCCCTTAGACCTCAGTCTCTATTGAATTCCCATCATCCCATTAGCAAGTGAGTCTTCACCAACAGCCTTTGACTCCTAGATACAGAGCACGTAGTCATCTTCCTCCAGTGGACGTAAAATAGCCCTGAAAAGCTCTGGGGAAGCTTCAGAATTATGTCTTCGAAATTCCAATAAACTGCGTTTTCCCTCATAGTGGCGTTTCGATTATGGGCCCCATCTTGTTACGGGCAGCACAACCCATTTAGCCCAGACGGATGCCATATAACAAACAGCAATATAGAGGGATAAACCTCGCCATATTATGTCTTATTTCTAATTTGTACGACACATGAAATCCCAGGTCAAGACCCAATATAAAGCTACTCCTGGGGGAGCTAGAAGTCATCACCACGTGACAGCACTTCTTTGCAGGTCGGGCGGAGGAGGATGGTGTGCTCGTACTGGGCAGTGTAGCTACCCTTGATGTCACACAGCGGAGGGTAAGGCTGTAGGGAGAGAGAGAGAGAGAGAGAGAGAGAGAGAGAGAGAGAGAGTGTGTGAGTGTGTGGAGACAACGTCAAGACTTGACAGAAGGAATCGGCAAGAGACGAGACGAGACTGGAGGGACGAGGCAGATGATATTCACTGAGACGATGGAGGGTGCAGGAAGGGAGGACTTGAGTAGAAACGGAGAGATAGGGACGATGGTGGTAAGATCAAAGGTTGGTAGACGCCGGGAGGTAAGGAGGCAGAGCATAGGAACCTAGAGAGTCTGAAGAGATATCAATCACTGTTAAGGTTCACACGCCAAGAGATGAGGCCTCACCTGTACGATGCCCGCATCGCAGAGATTCTTCAGTGCAGCAATGTACTTCTCTTGCTTGCCCTTGTTACCGTTTACCGCAAAGGAGCCACCATCTGCCAGAGAGCATTAGATGACGTCTGTCTCCAAAGCCCATTTCCGCTCAGTCTGTGCCTTTACTTTTTGTTTCCAGGGCATCACAGAGCTCCTATGGTCCATTCCTATATTAACTCTTCCTCCTTCCTCAGCCCGCAACCTGACAAACACTATCCCTTACTTTCGTATGGAGTCTTGGCTCCGGCTGCATCTTACCTGGTCTTTCCAGCCACCGCCTGCAGAAGGCGAGGGTGCCAAACGTCTTGTTGATGTGTGTCAGAAGCTTCTTCGCACTTGCCAATCTGTTGACGACAGCATAATGTTAGAGTTTCTTGCGGAAGACAGCCTAGTGTTTTGGCCATTTCCCGTCTTCTTCCTAGAGTGTCAGTCACCTCGGACTTCTGGACTTTCTGTCAAAGCTTATGTCTCTCCTATGGCTTGGAAGTGCCTAGCGGGACCGCAACGGCCATTCCTTTTGCTAGCTTCTGTGCATACGTCTTTGACCCCAAGCATCTTAGTCCCTTCCCTTCCGTCCTCTTAGAGGAGCTTCATATTCGGCTTTACTTTGTATACCTACCGTATAGACTAATCTCCCGACTTCCTCTACGTCCCTTTCTGCGTTGACTCTTTGCACTGATATGCCACCTCTCTTACCTCAGTGGGACGTGCTGCGCGTCAAAGACCTTCATATAGTGCGAGCACTCCAAGTCTTCAATGACATGACCCCGACCAGTGGAGCCAAAGGTCTCGATTGCATAAAATTCGCCCTCCTCCATCTTGGTCATGTCCCCACCTGGTGGACAAAAGGAAGGAAGAGGAGATGAGGAAGGTGAACGTTAGGGAAAGAAGAGAAATCGTCCTGCATTTCACTCTATGCTAGAGGGGAGACAATGAAAACTCTGAAGGGGTGGACATCTGGTGAAGCATCGATAATATCCAGACGACTTGCCTTTGACGATAGGGACGCTCTTTCCCCCATGAATGTTATATGGGCCAATAGAATGTCCATTGAGATTGCGAATGGCCTTCACTGCAGAGTAGTAAGGAGAGAGACACGAAGGGATTGTAAGTTACCGAGACTCATAATGATGAACGACACATTAGGTCAGAGAGCTAATCCGAAATAATCACTCTTTTACCCAGACAAAGGTCAGCAGGTCAACCAAAACAAGAGAAGAGAGGCTGAGAGGAAAGGGACAAAGAACCATTCAAACGGATACGCGATGAGAATCTTACCAGGTAGAGTCTCTCCATTTATGGTGACTTCATAGGACTCCATGACCTCCTGGATATCACCGCCTATCTCTCCCAAACGGGCGTCTATTCCTGAAGCCTAATTGTGCCGGTGGCATGACATAAGAGGGCAAAACTGTCAAGACCGCCAGAAAAATGAAGACGGGGAGGGGGCTTCAGGAAGCGCGAAGAAAGAAGTTCAGGCTAATGAACTGTCAAGACCGCCTGGCTATCTCAACATCCGGCTCTCAATTAGGGGAACGGCATGATAGTGGGTTCTTGAGGAAGCAGAATTTCTTCTTCTCCTATTTCTAGTTTATTCTCCCCCTCTCCCCCTATATCTCTGCATCGACGTGGCCCGTATGTTCATACCTTGATACCAGCTTCTGTTGCATTTTTGACTGCTTCGAGTAGGGAGTCGAACTGAGGGTCAAAGCTGACGGTCCAAGCGCAGTCAATAATGCGGCCTATCCACCGAGCCAAGGGAGGTCGCAAGTGAGCAAAAGACATAAAAACAATGAAGGGAAGAAGCGGCGGAGTCATATATACTAAAGTTTCATGATTCATCAGATAAAGAGAGAGAGAGCAAAGTGGGGTAGGGGAGAGGGGACGAAAAGGTTTGAAAGCGGTAAGGGACGGATGAAAAGAGGTGTGTATGATCCCAGAGAAGTAGAGACAGTGAGGTACGTGACGGGTAGAGGCAAGTAGTACCATCAATCTGAGTCCCAAAATCGACCTTCATGACATCTCCATACTGAAGAACCACATCGTCCCCAGGGTTGGGCGTCCAGTGGGCAGCGATGTTATTTATCGAGACACCTGTAGGGAAGGCGATACCACGCTACGGAGAAAGAAGAGAGCAGAGACAAGGAGAAATGAGCGAGAACCCAGAGAGTTCATAAAAGAGGACCAATATCAGAGTACTAGATGCAATCATCTCACACAAGCCCTTTACCATCAACTCTCACTTTTCTTAGGAATTCCCTGAACCTACGCGCCTCTCTTACTCTTTCCTCACGCCACCACCACCCAGATGTGTCTCGTTCTTCTTATTATCACTCGTCACTTGCTCTCCCATAACTCTCTTCTTCTCGAACCTCATGAGGCACTTTTTTAGATATAGTCGTATGTATAAGAGGTTCCATGTCACCCCCTGGCCAGCTATCTCCTCACCTTAAGGCCATCCTCCCCTACTAACTCCCTGTTCTTGTTCTCTAGTGCCTCGCAGAAGTCTGCCAGGCGAATTCCTGGCTTACAGATACTCTGGGCGAACTTTCGAACCTGGACTCAAGCCAACGCAAGAGGAGAAAGTAAGACTTACTGTGATGGGTGCGGGGCATAGAGGGGAAGGGCAGTCGCCGCCATACCTGTCTGTGGACCTCTGCTGCTTCTCTGGCACGGTCATATAGATCGGCCTCGAGTCGCTCCTTAGCACGAAGCTCCTCACTGATCAAATACAGGGCGGAGGAACAGCGGTGGAAAGAGAGGAAGCGTCAGCTTTAATGGATTGCATCAAAGGAACGAGGAAGACGGGCCAGCGGCTCAGGATAACCCATTGAGCGAAAACACCTAGAGAAGTTTGCAGGGAGCAGAGAAAAAAGACATAATAAAACTAAGGCTAAAACGAGAGATTCTTCTCGCCTTGTGATCCTGTAGGTGTTGAAGTCTCCTGGATGCTCCATGATCTGCCCTTGAGGAAACTCTCCCTCTTTAAAGAGCTTAGTTACCTACGAAAAGTAGTAAGAAGTGAAGCTCTAGCACCAGCAGAAGTAGAGCACTTTTGACATTCTGAAGCTGATCCGTTCAGTTTTTGCCTCTCCTTGGCTATATCCCCCGCTATGGCATGG
The DNA here is from genome assembly GCA_900088475.1 of Hyphochytrium catenoides. Taxonomy (NCBI): domain Eukaryota; class Hyphochytriomycetes; order Hyphochytriales; family Hyphochytriaceae; genus Hyphochytrium; species Hyphochytrium catenoides. Next base: position 30,239 of record FLMG01004622.1, read on the forward strand.
TGTTATCATCTCTCTCTCTCTCCCGTACAAGATTTCTGTCTCTCTCACTCTCTCGCTTGGCCAGCTCTTACTTTCCCCTGACTACTGTTCCTTCTCTGCTTGGCGCCCAATATTTATGTCCGTGCGCTGTGACTGCTTTGCCTCCCAGACCATCATACCGGTATAGTGGGAGGGTTAGTCTGTCCATAGACGATGAAGCTGTCTGTGAAACCCTTGACTCCGCGGTGAGGAGGGACCTGTGAAGGAGTGTTTCCTCCGCCGCCTGCTCCCCCGGCCTTCTTCTTCTTCTTCTTTTTCTTCTTCTTCTGCTCCGAGCCATTAGCTTCCCCATCGTCCTCTCCATCCTCGTCCGCAGCCTATACACTCATGTCAATGAGTTTAGATGCTCCACACATATGAGGGGCAACAATGCGAGACCAAGGTGTGTAGAAGACAGTGAGGTCGATGGGTTGGAGCAAATGATCCTTACCTCCGCGTTATCTATGGCGAGCTTCTCTATCTCGACATCGTCTGCTGCTGCTGCCGCTACGCCATTTGCAGTCTTCTTCTTCTTCTTTTTCTTCTTCTTAGCCCCAGCTAAGAGCAAACAATCAGGATGGTAAGGACTACTACGCGGAGCTCTTTTTCTCGCGAAACTCTTCATCAGTCTAACCCCATGCTGTTGCGCTGTTCCGTGGAGGCGTAGAATGGCACATGGTCGTCCTTGATAGTCCCATTATTAGTCCTACCTGAAGGAGCTTCATCGGCCACCGGGTTCTCAATCTCCTCTGCCTCCCCATGCATCTCTTCTTCCATAGCAGACATCTCGTCAATCAACCGCTTCCCAATCTTCGACCTTATGATTGGCAGGGCTGAAGCGCGTCTCTGTTCTGCAGACGATCGTCCGTGATGCGTCAGTTATACCCGAGCCGGAGTGCTCTCAGAATCCAGAGATGAGTGAGCTTGAGATGAAGGTGCAGGAGGAACCAGAAGCTGGCGATACAAGAGAAGGGGAATGGACAACAAACACGGTACTCGTAGAAGTAGAAGAACAGCGAAGCGGGGCAGAAGTGGAGGAGGCAAAGCGGGGAAGGGCTGATTGCAGAACAGGAGAGAAAGTGAGAAAGAACGGAGAGAGAAAGAGAGAGTAGACAGAGAGAGGAAGAGAGAGTAGACAGAGAGAGAAAGAGACAGTAGACAGAGAGAGAAAGAGTGGAGTAGAGAGAGAGAGAAAGAGAGGAGACAGAGAGATAAAAAGGAGAGGAGACAGAGAGAACTAGATGGTTCTGGTGTGTGAGATGATAGACTGTGATGCAAGCCTGCAAACTCTTGACACCCATTGGATCAGCACCGCACCGGATCGCACAAAGTGCGCTCTCGATTATTCTGTCCATAAGTTATCACATTTACATAACATGAGTTATCAGATACACATGTAAGTAGTCGTAAGTACTCTGCACTTTCGTGACCACCGAGACACGCTTAATTTGCACTTGTGATTGCGAGCCTGAAGGGCAAGCCTCAATTTCAACCCACAGAAGCTTCAGTACAAATGGACTTTTCGTGTTTTGTGTGTTAGTGAGTCGTAGGCTCAGCGCCCGGTGGTTGGAACTTTGCGAGCCTTGTTTTATTGCTTCACGTGTGCAATGTTTCCTCCATTTCTTGCAATAATGTTTTGCCAGGTGGGGGCAGGTTGGTAAAGCAAAAACAAGACAGAGTAACAGGCAAAAAATCAAAGCAAGATTACGGGAAATGTTATGTGTATGGAAAAGAGACGATATGGAAAAGAGACGAAAAGGTGACTGAAAACAAATGCCAAATGGTGTATCTGGGTGCACCCAATTGGGTTTCCCCTCAAAAAGAGGTGGGAGAATGTCAACTTCGCTGAGCTCTGTTGCCGCCAACGTGTAGTTCGTTGTTGTTCTTTTCTTACGTTATTTCCCTTTTCCCGGCTGTTGTTGTTGTTGTTCGCCGAGTTGTACCGACAACCCGTAGTAGCCCCGGGACTGGGAAGTGGAACAGCACGAGCAAGCGGTGTTATCACCGTGTTATTATTACGAGTACTCTTGTTAGACATTTGGTGTTGTGCCGGTTCTGATTGACCGCAACCTGATCTTTCCACTGTGTACCGTAGAACTACCACAAGATTTAGGCGTGACCAATGTAGAACAATATACAAAAGAAGCCACTACTAGCAACATAGGAATGAGCACAGTACGAAGAGGCAATAGAAACAGGCAAAAGACACCAAAGCCCTGTGGCCTATGAAGGAAGCTGGAAAAGGCCTCAGCGACATCATCCACCATGCCAACAACAAGAGCAAGAGTGCCATCATCAAGGCTTACAGGTGAAGAGCCAATGCAAAGAGCAACAGATTGGTACAATCTTTGTTGCCACAATGTATAAAGTGCAAGCACCCAATAAAGCTGCAGACACTGTAGAAGTGCAGCCGACAACGCGGGACTTGAGCCTTCAAAGATAGGCATTAAGGAGCTTGGACGAGTCTGACTACAAAGAGGACAGAAGGACTGATGACGAACTCCCGAAACCACTATCAAAGGAGAGAGCGGAACCGGCAAAGAATGCGACGTCTTCGAGCCGCCAATACTACTTTTAGAAAACGGGAGCGAGAACGTAACAGAGAAAGAATGCGGCGTAGACGAGCTACTGCTAGAGAGCAGGAGCGAGAAGGTAACCGAGAGAGAATACGGCGTAGACGAGCTGATGACAGAGAATCCGAGAAGAAGAACGAAGGCAAAGACAGAGAAGGAGAGCTAATGAAGGAGCCTTTCAAGAAGGTCAGAGAATCTGCTCGTCAGGATCTGAAGCTGATGAACAAGAAGATGAGACTTCCTGGGAACTAAGAGAACATCGCTCCCGATCAAGTTCGACTGTACTGGACGGCTTCGCTCGCCACTTGAATGATGATGATATTGCTGATGATAATAACCTGCTTGAAAGAAGTGACGCTGATGAAGAAGCAACTTTTTTCACTCCTTCTACCGAGCACCAGCAACGTATCATGACTAGTGCCGCAGAAAGAATGGACCTTGGCGCAATCTTACGAAATGTGTGTGCAGTGTGCGACACTCTTTGCTTAAGAGGTACTTCAGGAGAATGTCAACGAACCATACGACTTGGATGAGGAGCTGTTGCAGGTATAGTAACATCTTTTTCAAACACTAAGGCTCGGGGTAGTTAATGCTCTCTCTGCTGGCTGTAGATGTTCGATTGCCTTCGACCAACCTCACCTCTACCGAAAGGTTTGCTGAGCCAGTACGACGCCTCAGATATGAATGAAGGGCTTAAGCCTTTCCTACTTTCAACAAGAAAAGGTATTATGGCCATAAGCTCCTGACTCTTCATACTCAAGAACGTAACTAGTAACAGTTAACTCAGGATTCGTAAGGATGACCGAGAGGGACAGCGGAGTTGTGGAAGTAAAGGCTATGATTTGTTGCCCATGCTACCGTCCCTTATCAGCGCAAAGGTCTACTGATAACAACGACCCGCCAAAGTTTGCCATTGCCAACGGCTTAACCATAGGGGAATGGCCAGAGAACTTACCTGAGCTTACTCGCACAGAAGAAGAATTGGTGCTTATAGTATCGCCAGCTGTATACATATTTATCGTGCGTTTCGGTAAGTGAATATCCACTTTCCTCACATGGTGAAACATAATAGCTAACAAGAGCTCCAAAATAGGAGAGGGACAAACGCTGGAATCCCATTGCTATGTAGTGACAAACACAGAAGGTCCTATGGCAACGATGTTACCCACCAGAAATGCAGTTGGACACATACGTGTTACTCTTGCTGGAGCGATGACAGAAGAGCAAAAGTTGGCAGCGAAGCAACCTTATCTCGCCCGCATGGACGCGGTTACGCACGCTTTACACTTCTTCAAAGACCAGGACAGAGATAGCGGAGTGCTAAACAATCCTCGATACAGAAATGTGCAATTGGAACAGCAGGCGGAGACGGTAAACAGCACTGACGGTAGAGATGTTCAGTGATGGCACCATTTATAAACTCTTTTCTGACACATCATTTTCCAGGGATTATTATTGACTGTACTGATGACAGCTTGAATCCTCTTCCGCAAGAAGGGGTCGTGGAGCGCATGGGTCAAACCACTTATGGCGACGTGAGGATTATTGACGACAGTGGGCACGGATCTCAAGAGATTTATACTTCCTTGATAACCTCTCACAACCCAGAATCGGGTGATATTTATATTTTTAGGAGATCTAATCTCTTTGTTCGAACCGACGGAATGGTAGTGGCAGATGCCTTTCCAACCTTACTGGCATGGGGAAGAGGAGGACCAGATGAACGCCGCAGTCATCCTATTTCCCTAAAAGCTTGGGTCTCTCATGTGCTACAGCTCTCGCATCGTCGCGTTAGCAGGCATCACCAATTCAGTCTTGTACTTTTTGACTGGCTAGCTCGGCAAGACGCTTACAGTGAGTTGAAATACAAGCTGCCAACTACACGTCTGGCCCTGCAGGTTGGCAATATAAGTAGAAGAGAAATAGTAGAAGAAGGACTGCTCCATCAGCAACGCTATTTAGAGGCGATAAGGCAGGGAAAGCGGCCTCGTCCACCGCCGGCAACTATTAGTCCCTACTTGAGCCTGCAGAGAGGCATCCGGATTGGAGCAGCAAACCTCCCAAGCTCTAACGAGGAAAGATCAAAGGCGAGACAGCAAGCATTTAGCCTTATAAAAAGACTTGGTACCGGCCACCTATTTATTACCTTCTCTCCGGACATAACGGGTACCTACGAAATCGCCCTTATGGACTCTGTGACCAGAGTAAACCTCTGTCCCCCCGATTCTTATCCATTACAGCTTGTGCTTCCGAGCGTCGCCTAATTGCGAATCAAGACCCTGCGGCAGCAGCAGCTTACTTCAAAAGAAGAGTGCTCCAGGTGTTTAGCGAAGAAGTGCTCGGGTGGTGGAATATTCATCAGAGGCAGCCACCACGGAAAGAACCCGGTCTATTTGGCTATCCAAGGTGGTTCTTTCTGGCTGTTCAGCCTCATGGAAATGGCTTCCTACATGCACATATGACAGTTTCCATCTACGGCTTCCCTACAACCTCCCAAGAGAATGAGACTCGCTTGCATGAAGACACAGTTTACAAGAATCAGCTCACGCAATACTACAGCTCTTTTATGAGAGCAGAGGTCAATTCCGCTGGACGAAGAAAGCAAAACATTATGCCCTGACGAGAGTTGCCCCGGTGTGCTTCAGCAGCGAGAGCCTATTCCTGGGGAAGCTTATCAGCGGGCGGCAAAAGGTTCACAAATACATTGTACGTCCAGCTGTAACATCTGTCACAAAGAGTTTGGAGGAACAGAAGTAATTCAAAGAAGGATGGCTAACCTTGACCCAGATGGGATGTTTACCCCTGATGATTTGGATTTCCACCTGAGCCAACCTGGACGACGACTGGAGGAAGGCTCTCTAACAAGTGCTATCGCCAGGGAAATCTTGCTGTTTACATATGCCATCTTTGTACTCCTGACGCACAGCTGGAAGCATATGTCGAGCTGTTTTAAGGTAACGAGGAAGAGAAGTAGTTTGTGTCTTTCCCCTTCCCCCCTTCCGACCCCTCCTCCTATAGCTTATTCTCAGGACAAAACAGTAGTGTGTCTTACCCCAGCTTTTTTGCTCACATCAAACGGCGTTCAAAAAGAACACCTTCAGGAACAATCTGTCGACATCCAAATCATCAGGGGTAAACATCCCATCTGGGTCAAGGTCAGCCATCCTTCTTTGAACTACTTCTGTTCCTCCAAAAAACTCTTTGTGACAGATGTTACAGCTGGAGGTACAATGTATTTGTGACCCCTTTGGCGCTCGTCTCATTCTCTTGGGAGGTTGTAGGGAAGCCCGTAGATAGAAACTGTCATATGTGCATGTAGGAAGCCGTTTCCATGAGGCTGGGACAGCCAGAAAGAACCACTTTGGATAGCCAAATAGACCGGGTTCTTTCTGTGGCTGCCTCTGATGAATATTCCACCCGAGCACTTGTTCGATAAAAACCTGGAGCACTCTTTCGAAGTAAGCTGCTGCTGCCGCAGGGTCTTGATTCGCAATTAGGCGCCGCTCGGAACGACTGGGTGCTATGTTACGCACAAGCTGTAATGGATAAGAATCAGGGGGACAGAGATTTACTCTGGTCACAGAGTCCATAATAAGGGCGATTTCGTAAGTGCCTGTTATGTCCGGAGAGAAGGTAATAAACATGTGGCCGGTGCCAAGTCCTTTTATAAGGCTAAATGCTCGCTGTCTCGCTTTTGATCTTTTCTCGTTAGAGCCCGGGAGGTTTGCTGCTCCAATCCGGATGCCTCTCTGCAGGCTCAAGTAGGGACTAACAGTTGCTGGCGGTGGAGGAGGCCGCTTTCCCTGCCTTATCGCCTCTAAATATCGTTGCTGATGGAGCAGTCCTTCTTCTACTATTTCTCTTCTACTTATATTGCCAACCTGCAGGGCCAGACGTGTAGTTGGCAACCTGTATTTCAACTCACTGTAAGCGTCTTGCCGAGCTAGCCAGTCAAAAAGTACAAGACTGAATTGGTGATGCCTGCTAAAGCGACGATGCGAGAGCTGTAGCACATGAGAGACCCCAGCTTTTAGGGAAATAGGATGACTGCGGCGTTCATCTGGTCCTCCTCTTCCCCATGGCAGTAAGGTACTACGAGTACTGATAGAACTAGTTCTCAGTTCTACATATTGTAGTTCTAGAAGGAATGAAGAGGTCCTGGTGTTAGAAGTACAAGTACAACTAGATCAGTGATCCAAGCATCTTCCGCTAATAATGCAGCCGAAGGCTGGATTACGCACTAGTAACATCGGGCGAGGCCTAGGCGCAGCCTTAAGCTATTGATAGTTCCAGTCCTCCAACTCCAACCACAGCCTTCTACAGTCGTAGTTCCTAGGGATTATTTAGCATGCTGCTGTCTGCGGCATCTTGCTCATCAGCAAAAGCAGCAGCTCTGAGCTCTGCCTGAGTGATAGAACTACTTCCCATTGAGGACGAGTCAGGAGTCTCCCGTCCTGCTGCGCGGCCGCCGCTAGGTCATAATATTTCACTACTACTGAGCGTCTTCACAGCCTCGAACCGTGTCAGCTGCCTTCTGCAATACCGTCACTCTTTTACTACGGAGTGATAAGTAATACACTCCATTATGGAGAAGGCACTCTCCATCTCGAGCACAGGTGTGATAGTTAATAGAATATAAGGCAGCTGGGGACCAGAAGCAGCCCTGGGAAGCTCTGTGATGAGCATTATGGTCTCTCGGGATGTGATAACACAATATTCGTACGAGGACGAGGATCTTAAAGCTTCAGATGGTTGTAGAGTTTGGTGATGGCGTATGGGTTACATACTCCTCCTCCACCCATCAAACAGCGGCCCAGAGAACTTCTTGAACCCTGAATACGCATATTAACCTGACCTTAGAGCCTAAGCAATAGTGTCTTATCTCTAAATGAACGACAGACTGCAATCTAGGTGAAGACCCAATACAAGAGCTACTCTAGAAGTCATCTCCGCGTGATAGCACTTCCTTGCAGGTCGGGCGGAGGAGGAAGGTGTGCTCGTACTGAGCAGTGTAACTACCCTTGATGTCACACAGCGGGGGACAAGGCTAGAGAGAGAGGGAAAAGAGACCGTGAGAGAGAGAGATAACGGAAGGAGAAGACCTAAGTAGCGGCAACAAGGAGGAGGGGTCCCATCGATGAGGAGAGAAGAATGGTGTGGTAGAAGGGGCAACGAGAGAGACGATAGCAAGCCACATCATCATGCAACCTTAAAGGAAATACGACGATACTGAGGGAGACTAGAAGGGATGAGAACCACAAAAAGAGAGGTAACGAAGGCAAGGATAGTGGAAAGGAAGCGGGGGTAGACAAAGCAGAGTAGACGAAGAAGGATTCAACGAGAAGAGGAGGATATAACCTTGAAAAAGTCTAAAGCCTCAAAACCACCGTTAAAGGCTCACAAGAAGAGAAGTAAGGGCCTCACCTGCACAATGCCAGCATCACAGAGATTCTTCAGTGCAGCGATGTACTTCTCCTGCTTGCCCTTGTTGCCGTTTACCGCGAAGGAGCCACCGTCTGCCAGAGAGGGGAGTCGGATTAGGTCTCTCCATATCGGCCAGGGTAATTGTACTCATCTGCGTTCTTCTTCTTCTGCAATCATGTTCACCGCTTCCGCTTTGGTACATAGGGTTCTCTCAGCTGCATCATACCTGGTCTTTCTAGCCACCGCCTGCAGAAGGCCAGGGTGCCAAACGTCTTGTTGATGTGTGTTAGAAGCTTCTTTGCACTTGCCAGTCTGAAAACAGCATCATCATATTAGACACTTGCGCCCCTCTCTCCTTGTTGGAGCTTCACTCACCTCTCCTATCATAGCATTTGTGGTCATTCACTCTTCCCCCTATGCTTCTCTATACTTTGTGGGTCCATTGCCCTCTGCTACTGCCACCTGGTGGCCTTTGCTAGGTTCTTTGTGATCCCTCAAGGCAACCTTTGAGTACAACATAGCGTCTGTAGCATAGCATCCTCATCTTCCTTTCCCATCGTTAAGCACTCTCTCTCTGCCCCAGCTGCTCCGACTCCAAATGGAGTGCTACCTCCCTCACCTCAAGGGGACGTGCTGCGCGTCAAAGACCTTCATATAATGCGAGCACTCGAGGTCCTCGATAACATAACCGCGCCCCGTCGAGCCGAAGGTCTCAATCGCATAGAACTCGCCCTCCTCCATCTTGGTCATATCCCCACCTGATAAGAAGCAAAAGAAAGGCAGATGCGCTGAGTAATAAAGTGGTCGACAGGGAGGAAAGAGGCCGACAGCGTCGACCAAGATCTCGCAGAACAAACAAAGCTTGGCGAGAGCTGCGGGAGCTGATATAACCGAGAGGCCTTACCTTTCACGATCGGTACGCTCTTCCCACCATGAATGTTATAAGGGGCAATTAAATGGCCATTGAGGTTGCGGATGGCTTTCACTGAAAAGATTAGGAAGAAATGCGTAAATAGAACATGTAAGCCACCGAGCCAATAGATAAGCACACTGAGCAAAGGAGAAATAGGGCCTTACATAGGTTGGCAGGAGGAGGTTACACCCCCTCCCCTGCCCCCACCTCCCAAGCGCAAGAAGTGAAGAAGAAATAACTCCCTTACTGACAAAGAGGGTCACGTCAGTAATAGAGGAATTTGACGTGAAAGGAGAGGCTGCCAAGAAGCGAACAATGAGTCATCGAAAGAATACGGCGATAATGGGCTTACCCGGTAAGGTCTCTCCATTAATGGTGACCTCATAGGACTCCATGACTTCCTGTATCTCACCACCTATCTCCCCGAGTCGAGCATCTATTCCCGCGGTCTAAGCATACAATGGTGTGAGGTAGAAAGAGCAAGTGGGGGTTCATCATTCGAGTTTAGTGGAATAAGAGACGAAAGGGCCGAAGAGGAGACTAGGCATCATAAGAAGATAACAAGCGAGCTGATGTTCCACAAGAGTTCCATACTATGGTGGCCTCCTAGGTCCTCCAACTGGCACATTGCCGTTCTGCCCTTCTACTCTTTCCAAAGTGTT
>FLMG01004623.1:0-24852 GCA_900088475.1 Hyphochytrium catenoides
GGGCAAGAGACAGCGGCCGTCGCTGTTGCCTGAGACTCTCGCTCTAGATGTCGGTCAAGGATTCTGATGACGACACAAACAGCGTGCCGTACGTTCTCAGGGCCGCAGACGCTTGTCTTCGTGTGTGTGACGAAGTAGCCGCCGCTGCCACTGCTAATGAGAGCGGTAAGTAGGGGCCATCGCCCTCCCTGGGCATCAATGAGACTCACCACGCGCTGCTCGCAGCACTTACGCACCTGCAGAATTTGGCGTTGACAATAGCAGTGGTGGAACGACAACGTACGTGGGCTCTAGGCTTTTAGAGATTGCGTCTCGCTTTAACGTCTCGAGTCTGCTAGGATCTTTCACCTCGTATACGTATATTAGTCGCATTATCAACTCCAGCTTACTCTCTTCCTTCCTCGACCTCCGATGAGGACAGTGTTATCCGTTTCCTCTGCCTTGACGAGCTACACCCGTCATAAACTTTGCTGTGTTAACTTCTTGTCGGCTGCATTCAAACTGTCGCCTATATAGTCTGTACATATGTGGAGGACATCCTGGACCAGGTGTCGGACGCTTCTTCTCGCCCTCGGGACGATCTCACGCTCACAGGGGCGGCAGGAAGGTTGCACGCCATCCTACCGAAGCTGCAGAGGGACCGTTATTCACCGATCCCTACAGGTAAGAGCGCGATGCCTCTAACGGCAGTTGGACTTCCCAGACTGGAGAGGGATTCTCTGTTTCTCTCTGTTTCTACCTGCTGGGTCGTGTCAGGGGCTCTGATTTCACTCCCTCGTAGGGCTGTCTCCCAGATCGGGCTCCTCTCATAGAAGCTGTCACTCTCTGCCTCTCTGCCTGTCTCGTGCCCCCGCAAAAGCTTCTTTAGGCGCCCCATTCCCTATACTCGTTTCCTTGCTACACAATACGTCTATGATTCTCGCTATAACTATATCCGCTGATCAATGATTCATAGGAGGCGTCACAAGCATGCTGTACCACATAACAAACACTTGCAATGATATCTCCTCCTGCCTGGTGACGCTGTACAAGCGAGCCCCATCTTTGAAGAAAAGGCTCTTTAATGCCTCCAAGTCTCTAGTAGCCTTTGGCACTTTCGTCTTCTATGTCTTCAACATGTCCCCAACCCCTGTTAGAAAGCTAGTCGCTGGGAGGTACGACTTCAGAGAGAACACGCGAAGAAGAGTGGGAAAATTCAGCGTGGTTTAGCCTATTTCTTTTGGTTCACCGTCAACCTTGCTTTCAAGACCTCCTGGGGTCTTTAAACCACTCACTCTCCTTTTGTAACCTGTCCCAATGCGCTCACCACGTGCCATTTGTCCTCTTTAGTCTTTTTCTGGTCCACTGAGCTGTCGACGACCATGTGCCAATATCTCCTAGTTTGATACGGCCAAAGCAATGCTTCTTCTTTCTGTCTGATCACTGTTCTCAGATACCGCCGGTATTTCCAAGCTGCCTTCGCTCTGGCCGCCATAAAGCTCGTGGGTCAACAGATGTCTCACACCCACGCCCAGCAGCTGCACCTTAAGAGGCTGCTGAAGTATGAGAGGTGAGTTCCCGAAGGAAAATAGTTGCCTCCAAGTTCCTAAGGCCAAGAAGAAGATAGGACTGGGCATGACTGATAAGCTGTACCAAGCTATAGTCTAGTAGCAGGAGAAGATATATGTCAGAGAAAAAGCCTTTAATCTTTTGCATGAAGGCAACTCTCCATACTCCAGCGTCTTTGGGTTCTGATGAGGGCGGTCATGAAAGATGCGAAGATTAGAAAAAATGTAAGGAGATGCGACGCTTTGCCATGCGCATGTAGGTACTCCTGTCGCCCTGTGTAACTTTCCTCTCTGGACGTGCCTTGCCGGAATTAGGTGAGCTATAATTTATTGGTCTGTGATCCGCACATCTCCAATACCGTGGACGTTCTGAGACCACATGCCCGGAGAGTTATTGAGAGCGTTCCATTGCCTTCAGCTGCAGCCTTCTGGTATGAACGAGATTTCAGGTACGTCGTTTCAATAGATCCCTGGGCAATATTCTTGCCACGGCACATCCTCTCCGCTCTGCCCTCGCCCTAACCCTCTCCACTCTCTCTTCAGACATCTGCCGTTTTCTCTACTACCGCTACTCTGCCTCTCCTTGTTCCTTCTATGCTTCTCTTTGACCTGTTGCTGTGTGGGCTTGGTAGGCTCTCTAAAGAAGTATCTCAATGTACTTGGTAGGCTCTCACTCGTCCAACGGCTGATGGATAGCATGTACTCCTCAAGTGCGATAGCACATCGCCTTTTCAAAAAAGAAGTAAGCAAGCTAGGATAATATAAAGACCGCCAACAGAGTCCCAAGAAGCGACATTGACTTTCTCCTTTCTGTTGCATAACCAGTGGCAGTGGCGAGCGTTTGGAGTGCCGCTGATGTTCATGACGTGGGGTATCTACTTTATGCTGCCTGAGAGAGCGTCGGCTCTAGCTCATCGTGTTTTGGGTAGGTGCTTTCTGGCAGATACCAGTTTCATATGTCTCTTACAAAGCCTGCTACCTACCCCATCAGCAAAGACAGACGTGGTCCACCTTAGCAGAGCGTGGAATGTGGTGAATTTACCAATTCTACGTTATCCCTCGCATGTGCTAGCAAGACTCCAGGGTTTGAAGACGCAGATAAGGTAAGACAAATGAACGATACCGCCCAGCTCCTGGGTGGCGTAAGGAATGTACGACTGGTGGTAACATCTCTCTTGCTATGTACCCGTCGATCCAGGCGCACAATAGCTGGCGTGCCATGTTACCTTTTCTCAGCTCGAACCATACACTTCGGCTCCGAGGAGGAGCAGGATGTAATATTCTACACCCATGGCGGTGGATTTGTTTCGTGCATGCTAACGGCTGACCTAGAGATGATCACAAAGTGGGCTGTGCGTACAGGTGCGGTGCTAGTGTATCCAGACTACAGTCTGGCACCAAAGGTAAGGGCAGATCATTTCAACTGTAATCCGGGGATGGAGGGACGTGTTGTCAAGGAAGTGAGAAAGTAGAAAAAGGGGAGCTTGGAGGATTGGACAGGCCCTGCGGGTTGCCTGCATTAATATCTACCTCTTCCTACAGCACCAGTATCCCACGCAAGTGAACGAGCTGAGTAGAGTGTATGAGGTATGGTCTGGCCTCTATCTTCTTGCTTCTATATTTGCCATTGCCCCATCTGTATCTTTCCCTACCCTATTGTGCTGGTTGGGTCTAACACCTAATTACCAGGCTGTTGCCTCTGGTGAGCTAGACTTCAGAGCGAGAAAGATAGTCTTGATTGGTGACAGCGCCGGGGGAAATCTTGCAGCCGCTCTTCAACTAAAGATTAATGCCTTGAAGGACCGCCAGCCAGATGGACTAGTCCTAATATACCCAGGTGTAGAGCCAACTAAGAAAGGGTAAAGGGGTGATGTCATGGGTCTAAAGCTTTTCTCTACAGCACTGAACGTAGGAGTGTCCCCGTCTCCATCACGAACGATCCACCTACATGACCCTATTTTACCCCTAGGACTTGTCCTCTCCATCTCGAAGTCTTACTGTGGGTAAGAAACAAGCCTCGCTAGTTGAATCTCTTAGGTCGATACTCACGTTCTTATTTCAAGAGAGATCGAGGCAACTTCGGATCCTTTACTCTCGCCAGCGGTGGCCACAGATGACCTTTTGAGACAGTTCCCTCCCACCAATATCATCGTCGGAGGACTCGATCCGGTACACTCGTTGACGCAGCCTCTGCTTGTACAGTCATCTCACAGTTCTTGTTTTTTCATGGGTTGCAGCTTCTGGATGAAGCAATTGACTTTGATGTTAGACTTCGGAGACTCAATGTGCCTGGACATATCAAGATCATACAAAACCTGCCACATGGCTTTCTTGGTTTCGGAAGAGTAATCCCTGCGGCCGAGAAGGCCAATGAAGAGACAACAGAGTGGTTATGTGAGCTCCTTGGTGTATCCTCCGGGGAAACCAGCTAGTAACACCAGTGATCACTCGCAATAGCTAATATTTACCATCGGTTACTCCGACTAGGGCAACGTTGTGCAAGCTAAATGTAAAAAAGTCAGATTATTTAATCTGGCATTGCTGCCATTAGCTGTACGAACCAGTATAGACGAATTAATTATCTTTTTTCTCTATTTGAAAGGAGGACGATTGGCAGATAGCCTTCATCTCATCAAGCTAGATCGACTAACAACCATACGCGAGTGGACTGTTCGCAGTCTTACCTGAGATATCTGGCAAACAAAGATACTATCCAGACCACTCTAGAAACCTACCTCCTCCTCGTCACGGCGTGCATAGATTGATTGACCAAGTACCCCGCGATAGCTTCATGAAGGAGACTCAATCGGAGTTCTGACATTCTACCTTCTATTGAGATTTTGTGGACCAGGAACCAGGAGAGAGAAGGAGGAAGAAGAGTACGAGCATTCTGAAGATCCTGTGAAGATGTGAAGTCATGGCATTGGGAGAATCTTCAGAAAGTGACCTTTGGGCTTTCGACCGAAGAGAGGCGTGGGTTTGTGGAGCAATGGATAAAACCGCTTTTCAGACAAACACAATATCGAAACCACTTCAACAGACAGCATACAGAATATTGAGGCTACGTATTAGAAATGCAAACGGATAGCCGTTCGTGTTTTGAAATTTAAAACAGCTTCTGATGATGTTTGCCGCCCAGAGAAGACGGAAGCGCCCACTGCTCGAAGCTCTGCTTCGCAATAAATCTTCATCATCAAACTCATGGCAGACTTTCTGGGGTACGCTTCCTACGGTAGACTGCTTGACGAGCCGGGGTTGCGCTGAGATATCTTCACTCTATATGTAATCTCCGTCATATGTCTGTAGAAACGCAGAGAATTCTCCTAAGGATCCAGCAAGAGACAACTTTCTACTGAAGAGCTATTGCCTATCGATTGCAGCTGAAGTATGTCCTCGGTGGAAGGGCTCCCAGCAAGTCTCATGCCTTGGGCATCACAAGACTGCGCGGAAAATTTGTTACAAAGTCCAAGTGAGAGTGAGATCAGAGTGCCTGACGTTGTGCTTCGCACTGCCACTGTAAGTGAAGACGCCAGGGTCCCGCAGTGGTGAGATACGAAGAAGTGAATCGTTTTTCCCTTAGGAAACTTCAGCAGCTGGGACTCTTAGTCTCAATAGATCCAGAAATTCACTTTCTTGGCTTCTCCACTCTAATGCGAAGGGAGGCCTCACCGATATCACAAATGTTAGCAGCCCAGCACGAAGGTATGCCCCGGAACAGAGAGCGGTGCCTTTTATATTACCCATGCTAACGATCCTTTCGCAGTGCTCATGCTGGCAAATCCCTCACTTGCGGAAGCAAACCTGCCTTCCTTTTACCTCTTTCTTCGATAACGGGTGTCTCGGGCACTGACACAGCTGAACTTATCATTGAATTGAATGAGGGCACAATCGTCGCCTTTCGATTGCATAATAATGGTAGGTCTTGGCCCGAAAGAGTTGACGTCGACCATGCAACCTTTGACTGTCTATGGTGCAGGAAAGGTGAACGATAAACGATTGTCTTGGGTTTCAACGGCTCCCAACCTTGTAGCGCAGCTCCTGTCCCGGGTCCAGGACAGTGAAATCACCCATGTCGTTACTCCAGGGATAAGTACTTCTTCTATGGAAAACAGTCATCAGTGGGCGAACGATGAGCAGATTGCCCTGCTATTCTCCGAGGATTCGAAAACACCTTACAAGTCTCCGTTGCCCCAGGAGAAGAGTCCTACAAAGTCTATCCCTACACCTGAGCTCCGCCTCGAGAGACAGGAGCCCATGCCTGAAGGTCTGTCGCGTGGATCTCTAACGATGCCTCATGCAGATAGAATAGCGCTATCGCTCTCCGGTTCTATCAATCGACAGTCTTATTTTTTCGCTCTCTAGATCTGGTTCTCTTCTCTGTAACTCCTCTGAACTTGTCAAGCACTTCTCCCTTACTGCTTCATTGCTGCTAATCATGAGGTGTCTGATTGTGTCTATGCATATTCCAAGGCTTAATAGAACAGACTTCTGGAGAGCACTCACCCCAGCCCTCAGCCTCTGAGCTTCACAAAGAAAAGATAAGAAGTTATGTGCGAGTACTGGCTAAGGGCAACGATTCCTCTGCTGCTTCAAAAGAGGTGCGGTATCCTGTGGCCTACGTTGGGCATATCTGTTTGCTTCAGTAACATTGTTTCTATCCCCGCTACGGCTTCTTCCCGCGCTGGTTAGTTTTATCAAGAGACAGGATACTTCTTAGGAGCTTTTGAGTCTGGCAGCGCGAATCTGACAGCGAAGGCTGCCAAGTAGGCACCGGTTGAGCCCTTGTCGCCCGAAAAATTCTGTACTAAGCTATTGCTGTTGCCTTACTTACCGATCTGCTCCATATTAGACGGCAACTTCTGACTTCATTGATCCCGGTTCTGGAGAAAATGGAAGCTGACCGTAAGAGAGAACAACAGATGATTGAGGATGAGACAGGAGTGATATGGAAGGATGACGAACGGACCAAGGACTATATCTACATTGACTCCATTACAGGCAGGAAAGTAAGTATTCTATACCCGCGTTTGTTTTGCTTCCAGTACTCCTTGGGCTAGACTTATGCATAGGATCCGATCCTTGTCCGGTGGCACAGATCCCAAATGCGGAGTACGAGAAACGGTATCGGAACTATCTGCGTCGAAGAAAGCTTGTACGAAGCCACGCCTTCATCTCTGGCTCCCCCTTATCGCAAAACCCATCAACAATGGCCACCTCCAAGGCGGCTTCCCAACAGGTGGAAGAGCCTTTGGGGGGAACGGGACCTAGCCCTCCTCGAGTTCACAGCTTGGAACCAGACTTCAAATCAACAGCGGTAGACCCTTCGATTAGCCGGCCATCCTCAAGTACTCCGCCCTTCCGCTCTATAGAAGAACCTAAAGCAAAAGCAAGCGTGTGCACACCAGAGGAACCTCAACCGCACAACCCAGAGGTACCTCATGATGTGTCACATAAAAGCTCTCCTAGGGCCTTGGCCGAGAGTGAAGACGTTTCGAATAAAGGTGCACTGGACAGCTCTACCCAGACTCAAAGCGGACATGAAGAGAGCACCTTCTGCTCTTCTACATCATTCGTCTCAGGTAAGTCTGAAAGAAACCTAGTAAAGCGTCCATCAGCAAAATCACCTTCAATTTAAGTGACCGGCTTTAGAGTGGAGGCTGGGCCTTCCCATGAGCAGAGAGAGAGAGAGAATCTGGCGAGCCCTGACTATCCTTGCCTTGAGAGGCTGATTCTACCCCTTCTTTCCTAGTCCTCATAGATGACATTCACAGAGAGGTGGCAAGCTTGCAACCCATCTCAGCTTCAACCACATCTAGAATAAACGATACTCTGGAGGCTTTTGAGATGGAGGTGAAGGGCTGTGAGGAAGATCTTTGGGCTATTTGGGAGCTAACCTTGAGAGCATTCCAGCGAAAAGTCGGCGACATGCAGGTAAATGTGCAACCGCGTATATTATTGGCAGCTGATACTAATAAAAAAAATAGCGGGATGTGGTAAGGAATATCCATCAACTTGTCGACGAAGAACGACGGACAACGATACCATCACCGATCAAGGAAGAAGAGTTTCTCGACACCATGGAGACAGATGATCAATCCACAGGTTGTCAAACTCTATGTCCATGTGCATTATTCCCCTGCCGTCTTGCTCTCCTGCTTGGGTCGCTGACTCTTACCCTCATAACATAACTCTCCAGACTTGACTGAAGCACCAAGTCGGAGCGCTGGACAACTAGATTCAGATTCATCTCTACGTCTCCAGGCGATTCCTGTCGAATCCAGCGACGAGCCTGCTGGCGAGTCCTTCCTTATGCCAACAGAAGAGTTTGCTCGCCGTAGGAAAAAGAAGGCTTCTAGAAGACTCTCAGTCTCCACAGGTTCGTGGCTTGACCTTGACTGCCTAGCGCTAGTCTCTGACTCCACACTATCCATATGTCAGACGTAAGGGTAATCAGTCAACAAATGACTGAAGACTTGGACCAGCAGGACTCTGATGCTTGACTTGTCTGGCAAGGCAACTATAAGAAAGAGTTTCCAACAAACTCCAGGAGGCGACCCTGGCCTAAGCTTGATACATGCAGCCCTCAGCAAGCAGTGATGGCCCTCTGGGCCGTATCAGCTTCTTGTCCAATGAGCCTGAGCAGCTTCTCCTACCACAAGGCAAAAAGAAGAACTCGTTGAAGCCATGGTGGCAAGAGCTGAGCAAAGCATACGCTAAAAATACCTCCTGATAAATAACTCTTAATTTCAAAGAGCAGCTCGGACAAAGGGCAATGTCTTCTCCATCATAAAGCTCTTCCTGCCACGCAATACCCTTAGGAAATGGTGACGAATGATGGTATTACTTCTGAGCGATATAAAGCCATACCAGAGTAATGAAAAACTTGTCTCCACAGGGGCAAGGATAAAAGAATGCTTCTTCGTTGGGGTCATACTCCATCTCCTCCAGCTCAACTTCGTCATACACGGACATTATAAGAATCACCTGGACGCCTTGGCAATGCCGTCTTCGCTATGATCTGCCGTAGAAAGAGGCAATCACCACCTTCTTCGAAGCCCAGCTCTTACCTCTCGATGGCTAGATGATGGCAGTTAACGCGAATTGCTATCGAGCCCTTTCCCCTGCCACCACGCTGCTTCTTTGTCGTCCTCAGTCAGAAGGTAAGCAGCTTCCTTTGAAGGCAGGTTGGCTCGTGCTCTGGTGTGGCCCACTGCGGACAAAGAATTCATGTCACAATCTGCAGCAGACCTTAATAGAGGAGGTTGACACGATTGTGGTTGCCAGCAAATAGCAATAGAACTTCTTCCTTCCTCCTCACCTAGTTGCCCGTTGGCTCCCACACCCACAGGCCAGCCTTCGAGTGAATGGTGAAGGATGAGTTATTCGGGCTCTTTATGACCCGAGTATTCTATAAAGGATAAGCCTTGAATTTTCATGAATTTGGACCGAA
This sequence comes from Hyphochytrium catenoides, assembly GCA_900088475.1. NCBI lineage: Eukaryota > Hyphochytriomycetes > Hyphochytriales > Hyphochytriaceae > Hyphochytrium > Hyphochytrium catenoides. Next base: position 8,998 of record FLMG01004623.1, read on the forward strand.
GGGCCCGGGTTATGTTAATTGGGTTAAAGGGGGTTGTGGAAATGGAGTGACAAGACAGAGAAAGAAGGGAGGGCAGGGTGGTTGGGGGATCGTGGTTGTAGTAGTAGTACAGGCACTTACGCTGTTGTTCTGATGTCATCATAATGTACGCCAGTGGCTGCGGAGTGGGTGGGTATGGTTGTTAGCCCTCACCCATATATAGAATATCATACGGGTTATCAGGTGGGTGGGCCACTGCAGTGTTTATTTTTCTTGGGGGTGTGATATGTCTCCGATATTGATTCTGATGGAGTAGTAGCACAAGCGTGTGGGCTATTTTGTAGAGCTCTCAAGGGGTTAACAGTCATAGTAGTATGGCCCTCAGTTGTAAGATTCAGGTGCCACGTCACGTGTGATGTGGCCTTCGTGCGATCTTTTCCCAACCTGATCATCCAACGCAACCACAACCTTCACCTTTTCTCTCTCTCGCTTTGTGGGACTCTCTCTCTCTCATTCTGTCATCCCATTTTCCACACATCATAGCCTTTCTCCTGTTGACAATACCTCTCTTCATTCTCTGTCTGCCATTGCCCCAACTATGTCTTTCGATCATTTTCCATTCCTTTCTCCCTTCAGGTCTTCTAGAATGCAGACCAAACCTGTGTGGTGGCTTTCGACTGCTCTGCATTTACTTCTCACTTCCCAATTTTCTGCATTCTGAAGATCAGCTATCGGATTAGAGCGACCGACCACACTCTCCGCACACAAATATGCCAGCTGTTGTACGCAAGGCCGCTCCTGACTTCAAAGTCGAGGCTCTCATGCCCGATGGCACGTTCAAGACAGTTAGCCTCGGAGACTACAAGGGCAAATACCTGGTTCTCTTTTTCTACCCTCTGGACTTCACCTTCGTCTGCCCCACTGAGATTATCGCATTCAGCGACCGCGTAAAGGAATTCAAGGACATTGGCTGCGAGGTTGTTGCCGCGTCCGTTGACTCTAAGTTCTCACATCTTGCATGGACCCAACTTCCCCGCGAGAAGGGTGGTCTTGGAAAGATGGATATCCCCATCCTGGCAGACATCAACAAGGAAGTAGCGCGCGCATACGATGCCCTCGTTGACATTGAGGGAGATGGCGACAGAGGAGTAACCTACAGGGCTCTCTACATTGTTGACAACAAGGGTGTTCTCCGTCACATCACCATCAACGACCTTCCAGTAGGACGTAGTGTCGATGAATACCTCCGCCTGGTTAAGGCTTTCCAGTTCACTGACAAGCACGGAGAGGTCTGCCCAGCAAACTGGAAGCCTGGCTCAAAGAGCATGAAGGCAGACCCAGTAGGCAAGCTTGAATACTTCGGCGCTGCCAAGTAAATACATCACTCTCAGATACAAACAAACATACAATTCAAGCAACCGAACTGGCCTATTTGGCGAACTGCTTTACTCCACTGTTAACCCCATAAAATAAAGTTATGTCAAAGTTACGCTTATTGAGCTTTGTTTGGCCTCTTTGGTATAGAGTCTTCTTTAGGGTTATAGCCCACTTTGGCACTCTCTTCTTAGGCATCCCTCCCATGTGGAAGGGGGGAATGCCTGTAGGAGGAATGCTACAGTGATTATAACAACGTGCTTTCAACTCCCCTTAAGCCAATACCATTAGGGTACAGCTGCCGCAATATGAAGAGCGCCGCCCACAAGGACTGCTGTCATCGCAAGTGCCATTTTGACAATAAATGAAGACATTAGAAGCTCAGCACCATCTTCAGCCGATGTCTTGGGGTGCTGCACTTCTCCCTACGTCATGTTGAGTTAATTCTGGATATTAAACACGAACGGCCAACTAATCGTACCGCGAATAGTTCTTCCTCGGCTTCGTCTTCCAAACTTTCCTTCTTAAGGAGAGTGCGCAGCTTTTTGCTTCTTGTGTTCCACCCTATACCGTCCTTAAACAGAGAATGCTTGGACCCCTGGTGGAAGCATGGACTCAGTACAGCTCACCTAAAGTAACTTTCGTGCTTCCGCTTGTTACTCTTGCCTGATCTAAGATGGCTAAAGTCATGATTATGGATACGCCATAAACTGCAGCGGCGATGTAGGCACTCGTATCGGAGGACGTGTAGAGGATATTCAGCTCGTTGAGCACCTTCAGCGCTCGGCGGATAATCTCGTCCAAAACGACACCGAGCTGCTGATCTTCAAGGTCTTCAGGATGGGTGTCGGCCATGCTTACGGCTGTTCTCTTATGTTCTTATTTCTTTCTGCGAGGTCAGTAGGGAACGCATTCAGTGCTTGTGGAGATAAGGATCAGAGGTCTTTGCTGCTCCGGGTAGAAGGACGAGGAAATGCACCGGCCGAGGATAGACCGCCGCTCCCGACAGTAAAGGGAATACGAAACCGGCAACTGTTCTAGTATTCTACGCGAAGCCTTTTGTCAACTTGAGCAAAGCTACCTGTCTCGGGATGATGAGCGGATTAGCCGCTTGGATAGCTTCCTAACGTAGTGCACCAGAAGTCCGGACGCTGTACAAGCACGAGGCAAGAAATATCTTTTTGGGGTTGCTCGTCAAGCCGAATCTTGGTGCATCCCTTGGAAGAGCTATATTCCTCGCTTGTCTCTCTCCTCCGGCATAGGTAGTGCCGTAGAACTATAGGCCTACAGCGCCTCCTAGGGAAATCTTTTGTGCCTCAATCTCCTGTTGGTTGGGCCTGCTGCAGCTTCTTCATACAGTGAGATGAAGCTTCGTCCTCTTGTTTGCTGCTGCTCCTTCGCAACTTCAAACAGATCAACCAGGGAACAGACACCTAGCCGCAAACGCACAATGACAAGATTTGGCATCGGACAGTTCCTTTCGGAGAATGAAGGTTAACTAATCCTGAATCAAGGGCATGAATTAGTTATCAAGAGCCAATGAGAAGTCAGACTTTGCTATAAGATCCAAGCAGGTGAGGAAGAAGACGGGGAGTGATGAGAAAGGAAGTTGATGAGAAGGCAAACAAGACCCTGTCTCGGTCCTCATAGCACTTCAGAAGCCAAGAGTGGGAATGCTATTGCCAAGAGGAGGATACTTCATGTCTCTTTGAGTTCGATGTGGATAGCTGGGAACATGATTGCCCTCCTCCCTCGTCACCATCAAGGATAGACTCGCTGCTATTCCAGGCCCAACGATCAGAGTTATCCCGACCCTCAACAGTATCTCGATACTGCATGGTGCAATCTACTGGGCTGCTGAGTCTGCCGAAGCAACCGGACATTCTTGGCGTTTTGGCCATATTGTGCGATTGTGTTGACTAGCTCCGGCGCTAACGAGACGAGTGGTTCTTTTTGAGTCCACGGTAGTGATGGTTATCTCCATAAAGGACATCGTAACAGAACTCACAACCAGACGATGACCGGCATGCAAATAGCCATCAGGACCGTGCGCTTTTGGCGTGCTTCCACACGAAGTACGTAGATTAGTGGGGATATTATCCTAGTATCTGCCTCACTATGAGTACTTCATTCCAGGAAGAACTTATCTCTTGTCTTCGCACCTTCCTAGAACTCAACTCAGCCCTCTTGTCTGGACATGCTAAGAACCGCCTCTACTCCGCCACCAGAAGACTTCGTGACACTGAGAGTAAGTGCAGCTGCTCTCAGGCTAAATATTGAACCGGTAATATGACCCTTGTTCTGCTCCATACTGTCTAGAGAGGCCTGGCGAGCCACCACATAGCAAGATCGGAGATCCAACTTCGCAGGAGCCTCACACTCTATCTGCTGATCTGCAGCGAGCAATACAGGTCCTGTTGGAGAGGGAGCAGCGAGTGGCAAGATCACTTCACTTAGAGAAAAATGTAGGTCTTCTTGTCAGGTCTTAGAAGAGTGAATGCCGTTCTCATCTTCCGGTCTTTCGCAGCCCTTAGGCTTTCGGATCCTATGGGTTTCTATATCCGTGACGGTCGTCGGCACTATCTTGGTCGCTTTTGGCCCAGGTAGGTTGAAGAGGGAAGAAAAGGCCAATGCTTTTGAGTTTGACCTAACGCTGTATCTTCATTCGGACAGATATAAAGATCTGGGGCAGTAAACAGAGTGCGGAAGTAGTAACTACGACCTTGCAGGATGAGAATTTGAGACTTCAGACACAGGTGCTCTAGAGCAAAACATGGGCGGTACAGTACTCTGATTGCTGAGCCGTTGACCTGTAGGAGCTTGCGTCAAAGATTGTTCAAACCGTACTAAATGATCCTGAAGTCCTCAAGCAAGCAACAGGCTTCGTCATGCAGGTACCTTTAAAGGTCTCATTGGGGGCTGGTACTTGCTAACTGTGATCCCTTACGTTCAGATATTAGCTATGGAGAATGTTGTAGAGTCAGCCAAGACCCTGGTAAAGCAAGTGTTGAGAGATCAATGGGTAATCTCGGAGATTTTGCGGCTTTCCAAGGATCTAGTTAGAGATCTCCTGCAGGTTGGGACTAGCGTTCTGTCCTTGTGGTATTGGAAGCTAAGCAAAGCGATCCCTTCATTAGGATGAAAGCACGAAGGCGTTGGCATCAGAATTTATTGTGCAGCTGTTGCAAGACGCGCGGACAAGGGCGGCCGTTAATGAGCTTGCTAAGGCAACTATGCAGGTAGGTGGTCTTAGCCACTAGATGTTCCTTCTAGAATATCGCGGAGTGCCTCACAATTTCTACTTTCAGGATCCAACCAACAGAGCAAGCCTTGAGGAGCTCTTCTCCCATCTATTTGTACAGGTGCGCACAAGTAAAGCGGCCCGTTGTTACTTGTGGGCTTTAAATTGAGCGTTCTACGCTTCCGCTGGTATGCAGGAAAATGTTAAGGATGCAGTCGTGACTTCCCTTGACGACTCAGTCCATAGGGTTCTGGAGAACGAGGACATTCAGGTAGAAAATCCAGTGTCGCACTGTAGATCCTATGAGGCATCTAATTCCTTTCCCCGCTAAGAAGATGTATCGACTTTAAGAGTCCCTCTCTTCCTCCCTTTCATTCAGCGTTATTATCTGCTTCCCGGACCTCCCCTTAGAGCTGCTTTGTTAGCCAAATAGGTTACGAGCTTCGCATCTAGCTACGTCATCTATCTCTAACATCACCCATATAACCACCACTCTCCGTCGCCTTTAGAACCATGCCAAAGCCTTTATCAGCAGCATTATCAACGACCCGATACTGCAAGTTGCTGGTGCTGACGCTGCCAAGAGCACCCTTTGGTATGCTGTTCAGCCTAAATTTCTAAAGTGGTTCCAGAAGGGCGATCCGCGCTCTGCCTTACCTGGGCCGTATCCAGGCCACTCCAAAGGTAGGAGCCCCTTTCAAGGCTATCGCACATCATTTAATCCTTGTCCGGACGCAGTGAAACCCTTTTCATCCGTGCTCTCTTATCTTGCACTCTGTGTCACTGATCCCTCCTACATATCTCTACACTCCTATATCGCCCTTCTAACATCCGTACGCTGGGCGGTTTATCTGCAGCACTACCACGGCAAAAGAGTGACCCACCAGCTTTGCAAGCCCTCTCCCAATGGCAATACTCAGCCCTTATGTTCACCATCGCTTCCGCCGCTGGAGCCATGGTGGCAGCGGTTTGGCTAGGTCGAGAATAACCTTTCCCGCCATCACGACGCAAATAGCCGTGTCGATCTAAAGAAAATGGGTATATGTACAGTTTAAAGGCTGATCTCTAGCAACAACTCCTCCCCGTTTGCCTAGCCGCATTCTTGTTGTTCACTCTCAAAGGTTGTTCAACAGTGCCGGAACTATCAACATGTGATATTTTCCGGTCAGACTGGGATACGGTGTAGAGAAAGGCAAGGAGAATATAGAGTCATTCATTACAAATCTATCGGGTGTAGAGAGAGCCACGTACCTGCTGCTTTAATAACTTAACTGATCGTTCGCATATCGAGTTGAAGACTTCCTCTACTCCTATAGCAAGATCAAGAGGTTGAGACTTCACACGGTGACTTTTACATGCATATTTTGGCTACCTTCTCCTGTCTTGGCACTCGTCTTGAAAGCCACCGCGCCAATCTTCTTGGCATACCTCTCGGCCTTGGCGAAGTCAAACATGTTGGCGCCTGCAATGTCAGCCTTGTTGCCCGCAATGGCAAGGACTATAGGCGGCGACAAATATGTAAGCAATACCTATGGAAGGCGTCTCACAACTTGACGAATTCTCACCTATGTCAGGCGCTGTGTGCTTCATAAGCTCTGCAAGGGGTACAGTCAAATAAATAATTAGCTGACGTGGACGGGAAAGTCCCACAAAGATGACAGACATTGGTCTCACCTGTATAAAAGTCCATCATCTGTTCAAAGGAGCTTTCTTTGCTAAGATCAAACACCAGAATAGCGGCGACCGCATTCCGATAGTACATAGGTGCCTATCAGCACATCATGGCGACACTATCGTTAGCTGAGGGCAGTTTACTTAGTCATCATAACATGCTCACCATCGATCGGAACCTGAAGGGACAGGTGGTAGGTGAGATCGAGTCAGATATATTAGCCTTTTGACCGTACGTGGACGCCTCACCTCTCTTGTCCGGCGGTATCCCATATTTGGAGCGTCACCCGTTGACCGTTCATTTCCCTAATAAACGAAAACGTTGACAGAGCCCGCGTGAGCGATGCTAAGCTGGAGGCTTAGTAGCAGCTAATCAGAGGGCACTGACGTTCTCTTTTGCAAAAATGATGCACCAACTGTTGCTGTCGTGGGCGTTAGGAAACTTCCTTCCACGTAGCGGACACTAAGGGATGTTTTGCCTACATCTAAAGCACCGAGTCACGACTGTAAGTAGCGCTTCGGAAGAGTAAATCATACATGAGAGCCCCACCTGTCCCGCCAAGAACCACAACCTTGAAATCTAGGTCAATGTCATCCATCGCCAGCAAGTATCCGGGCTCAAGGTACGGGACAGCCTGAGGGCGGGTTAGGAGCTTTATACCTGCACCCGGGCCACTGATGTAGGCTGCGACAAGAAGTTGTGCCCTTCCTGATAAAGCCCCTTGTCTTCCTCAGTCCTGAGACGATGGAGAAGTGTATCCCTCCTCTAACCAGCTAACTTCTCGAAGCGGCACAAGGTCTATCGCTGTCTTCAGTACGTAGCCTTGGAGTCTGCAGGAGCTTCCTTGTCGCGAGCAACAAGAAGCAGTGATGACACGACGCTGACTCTCACAAGTCATACATCGCCAAGGTTCTGATCAAAACAGGTGCCGCTCTTGGAAGGATTACAAGTACTCGTAGTAACAATTTGGAACGGCAGATTCTTCACGATAATCGGGTGCGGGAAAGTGTCAATTACAGAGAATTGTGGTGAATTATGAGATCAACTTGCTGGTGAATACTACAGAGTTTGACAACAGCTGCGAATTTCTGAGAGATGTCAGTGAAAATTGACACCAGGAGGGAGACAGTGGTTATCTGTAGAACATACAGATATAGCAGTTGTTGGTGCATCTTCTTCGCCAAGGTTTCTTGATGAGACATAAGCACTGTGGACTGTCTCTTTCTCCTCGTCGTCTTCAGAGATCAACGAGTGTGGTCAGCTTGAAGCCTCATCGGTCGGACCAAGATGTCTTGCACCAGTAACAAGGCGTCAACCTTTATTACTTGATGATGCCTAGACTGAAGTCAGTCGTGGTGTCGATGGGATCGGACTATGCGGCCGCTGTTTGGCACTACAAAGCTAGGCAACGAGCGATCCATAATGAGGGCGAATCGGCCCTTATAAATTATGCACTTCCCTACTAGGAACGCATCTTCCACAACTATTTACCAGTTAACCGCTGGCATTGCCCCTTAATCAGAGGAAATTGCTTGTTTTGTTTTGGTCTCATCCACCCTGCTGGTCGTCCAAGATAAGAGAGTCATCAGCCATAACCGAAGAGATCAGCTCATCAATAGGATCCATGGGCGTGTCGCTTGAGGAGTTGAAAGCTAAGCCTAACGAAGTGATGTCCAGATCAGGGCTACTCATCGTATATAAATCCATCCATGGTACTTCATCTTTCACAATAAAGTTCTCAGTTCGCTTCCTCTTGGCGACAGGAGCCTTGAGAAGAGGTGGCTCAGCTTCACTAGACAAACATTCATCAGCCTCGACCAACCTGTTGAAAGTTTACAAGGATATGAACTTGGTTAGATGTTGACCCTAATAGCTCGCAGGCAATTTCTTACTCAGTAGATGAGGGCGAGGATGCCTTACGGCCAGTCGAGGCTATCGCGAACGGATCCGACTGCAGTATGTAGACGCAGTATAGCTTCCCATGGAACGGCTTGAACAGCAGGACTTCAAAGACGTGCAACGAGTCCGGCCCATGCTGGCCAGGTCCCCGTGGTGCAGCCCATCCATAGTGCCATGCCTTGAAATCGTAATTAAATGTAAAAACGGCAGCTTGAAGAGCCCCATCTCCAGCGGATCCCTAGTTCAAACATAAGAAGTTTGTCAATGTGGACTTTAAATGTCGGTAAGCGAATTCTTACCCTGAAAACAGCAGGAATCCACGGTCGTTGCGGATGGTCCCTATCCTTGGTCAGGCTATGCACAGTCTCTACATCAATCACATCTCCAGTGGCAATCATTGGCCCTGAACACTGCAAAAGCTCCTCATCCACAGTTGTCACCTCTTGGGGTCTGAATCTACCAAATACTTTTATGGAGTTTGAAGTGGAAGATCTCAGCGCGCAAAGACGTAGGCCTGAAACGAGAACAACAAATAGGAGAGAAGTGGTATCAGGTTCGCATCATAGCTCCCGAACCAGCATGCGGAGATGCTTACCTCCTGTGACGGTCAAGCGACAAACAGAGACATGAAGCTTGATTGAGTCCCCACAAAAGCCGGACGTGATGTGGACTCCATCTCGGCAATGAGGGAAGCATCGAAGGTTCTTGAAGCCTCCTTTCTTATTGTTCCTCAGGTACTGAGCCTTAAATAAGCCCTCTGGGCTACTGGAGACAAAGGCTGCTCGGACCTGCAGGCCACGAGGATCGTGGCAAGACTCATTGTAGCACACGGGCATCAACGCATCTTCCGCTTCTGGTGGTAATATCTCGTCATCAACACCTTCAAGACCTCTGACACTACGTCCCAACTCTTGGGCATGCCCTGTTGTTGGTTCAATGACTACGACAGTGGCTACCTCGAACTGGTAGGTGGCCGGTGACGCAAGCATGGCGTCCCGATGGGCCAGGAGCTTGCGAAAATGGGCGTTTGGGTTGTTCCCAAAGAAATCTAGGAGCTCAGACTGGGATCGGTGATGTATCTGTCAATGTTATCAGTACCGTTGACCACTTGGAAAAATTGAGCACAATAACTGATTGACTGACCACTGCAGTGTAAATAGCTGAGCCCGGATAAGGCAGCGTCACAGTGATGGCGTCCACTGGAAGGTTATCCGCGGTGTATTGAAGGATGGCCTTCAGACACCGCTCAAGTTCCAGCCTGCAGTTATCTTTTGCCTTCAATACCATCGTCATGGTAATCTGCCATTGCGCATGGAGATGGGGTGGTAGCATGCAAGGAAAGTTACAGAGATATATGGATATGTCAGGCTGCAAATCTTTTCACGCGAACCTTTTTATCCTTGCCAAAATGCTGAAGAACAACGGTGGAGTTCCCGGCTTCCGCAATCGTGGGGGCTAGGCTCAACTCGGCAAATATGGATTCATTCATCTTCAGAAAGAGGCCCCAATCGGTCACTACTGTTTAGAACTTTGGGCTCGGAGTGTGGAGAGCCAAAGACCGATCTTGAGGTTCAAGACTGACAACTATTCTTCGCGAATGAGCAGAAGGTAGCGCACTTCAAGCAAAGATATGAACCGTAAGCTCTATGGCCAGGATCAGGTCAGACTGTGCTACATAGCCAACATCATTCTCCTGTCCGATGCAAGTAACAACCGACTAGGTGCCAACCTCGGTGACCTTTCAAGCGCATTAGGGGCATTTGACTGAGCCCCCACAGAGCAACTGGTCCCTTAGCCAACTGGAGGCACCGAGATGCGGGTAAGAAGCAGACTCAGAAGAAATGTCAGTGCTGCTGCCGTCACAGAAGAACTACAAAGTGAGAGATGGTTGCTATCGCATCATGAGAAACTTCCTTACCTACGACAGTTTTCCAAGTACCTGGTTAACATTGTAAAGTGGGTACTTGTATATTCAGGTACAGTGGAACAGAGCCACTGCAGGTACTGTACCAAATGAGTACAAGTAAGGGGGTACTTGTAGTACTTATGTACTTGAAGTTGAAGGTCTGGGGCCAGATGGGCGGACAGTTAGATGTTGAGGAGGGAAGATGCCTGCAGAAGAAGACTCTCAAGATCATCAGCGCAGGGAGAGAAGAACAGCCTTCTGATAGAACTAATTCCACCTCTGTGAGGACTGGCTTGTGGTTTTCCTACATAATAATATCTCTCTATCTCCAGCAGGCAAGAGTTGTCTGTCGAGAATGTTCTACTTTCGTGTCACAGGGCTCGATCGATGATTCTTCTTCATAGGAAAAGCAGGAATACCTGGCTTCAGGTGCCTACTATACTCAATAAGTATCCTATACTATTATGTCTTCTTGCCCAACCACCGGCTGCCGACTACCAACTATCGTCATGGATGATGATTCAATCCTATGATGATGACTGGCAGACTCCTATTTTGTTCCTCGCTGCGCAACCGGCGTTGGCCTCATAATAAAGAGGAATAGTCGTCCGCCCTACTATCATCGCATACAATGCAGCAGATGACTCTAGAAAACTCTCATCGTCGTCGGCCACCCATCTTCTGTCAAACTTCTCGGCGCTACAAATGGCTGCTCTCTTCTGCGTTCAGAAGAGCTTGATATAGTTATATCTGGTCGTAGTCCCTTATCATCACAGATCGCTGGGTTAGTCATTACTGATACTCTTCTTGGGGGTTGTTGTTGTTGTTGCGCCTTTCTTCATAATCATCATCACCTCGTTCAGGGAGATATCACGAGATACTATGCACTTGTTGAAAAAGAGTGGGTGGTGGTTATAATAAAGGTTTTTGATGGCATGATGACTGCACCCAAAGCGACGAGAAGAGGGATCGATAGTGTTATATCTACATGTCTGGACATCGATAATAATATGAACTTGGTGAAGATGAATAATATTACTAGGAGGAACTACTGGGCGCAATGGTGTGCTTGAGAAGTAGTCTGGCTGTATCCAGGAAGTTGTTGATGGAAGAAATGACCTGACTGGATTTCGGCTTAATGGCCGCCTACATACGGTCCCTCAGAAGTTATTTATTAAACGTCAGCATTATTGGCATCAGATGTAGCGGGACAGATAGGATGATGAACAGGTCTCCTCCTTCTTGCTGTCTTTTTGTTTGTTTGAAAGCATAAATATCGAGTTGTTTCAATGTGTACGTTGCGCCTCTTCGACTGCTTATTAGTGGTGGTCTATTATCCAACAAGCATGAAGAAGAAGATGATGGATGATGGTCCCGTGGCCGACAAGAGGAGAAGGAAGTCTTTTCTGAAGAATGTAATCATCAAATGAGTGGTAAAGGGCTCACTGTAAAAAAATTTTCTACCGAAAATCGTTGGCTTTTCGTTCTAAACCGTTTACTTTGTGGGAGGGCGAAATTGAGTTTAAAATGAATGATCCCAAAGATGCAAAAAGTAAACAGAAATATGACGACAGGTTTTGAACATTTTCTGAACGATTTTACAACATCAAACTTTACAAAAAGTACACATGCGCTCAGAGTTGGTGTCATCTGACCTTCATCAACAGAACAAAATTCTAACGGTATCTGAATAATAGGATGTTTGGAATGGTAAATGAATGGATCAAGCAGCAGAAAGCAAGCAATGACGGGTGAACGATTGGTACGCTGTCTTATTATTAGCTTGCATTCTTCTCACTCCCGTATTATTATTATAAGTAGAAGATTGATTGAAGACCGTCAACTTCTTGCTCGCACTGCTGGTCGTGGTTGTTGCTGCTTCTTCTTCTTGCCTGTCCACCACCACCAGGAGCTTATAGTAGTATCGGCCGGCCCTAGACCCGCTCATCATTTCACGACGATGCTCCCTCCTCCCCCGAAGTGTTGACTTGATTGGGCGAGTATTTTAGCCTCAAACTGGAAGGTATGTAGTAGCGTACGACCCGTTGAGCTCTTTCTCTCTTGCTGCTGCTAGTTGTTGTTGTTGGTTGGGTACCACCTCTTGCAGCCTGTTCCTTTGCTAATCTATCAGCATCCAAACGTATTAGAGAATCGGCAGCTTGTGATGGCTTTCCATCGCAGTTTTGGCTTTGGGTCCTCTCTTCTTATTATGGTCCTTTGTTGGCGTCAATTAATTTCTGTTTCTTCTGTGTAGTGGAGTGGAAAACCGTGTCTTCTCCTTCTCATCGCATCGTTGTCGTCATCATCACCACCGAGGACTTCTTTCTGTCCTTCATAACACGCTTCTTTTTTCTTTTGTGGCTGATAGCGGCGGCTTTTGCTTTGTCTTCTTTCCAGCACTTCTGTTGATACGTTCATGCGCTGTGATGGACATGATGAGCACAAAGAATATAAACAAGGGATTAGTGTAACGCCAGAAGAATCATGACGTGCAATAAAAGGAAGAGACAGAACAAGGGACGGAGCCATCAGTCATGTCGTGGAACGACACGACGATGAGCAGACGACCCAAGCCATTCTAGATAAGTGAGAGTGCTCGTCCTCTTGTAAGTAGAAGTGCACAGACCTGCGATCTTTCCTTTCTCTGCTTCTGGGAAATAGCTTTTCCCCGGCTTCCTAGATCATCTTTCTTCTTGTTCTTGCTGCCTTCGCTTCGGCCACCACCCGTCTTACTCTTACTCTGGTCATCTGTTGTTGACGAGCTTGAGGAGACTGAACCATCACTTTTGAATTGATTGATCTGGAGTTGGCGCGGCGGGCAAGGAATCCGGCTGCTGCTGCTGCGATGATAGCTTGAGGTAGTAGAAGTCTGCCGCCCGCGCTTTCCACCCGCGGCGGGGAAGAAGGAATCCTCCGGCTGCTAGCAGCTGCTGCATGTGATGGCGATGCCTCGTAGTAGCTTGAGATAGAAGTTTGCCGCGCTTTCCACCCCTGCGGCGGCGCGGCGGGGAAGGAATCCGGCGGTCCGGCTACTGCTGCTGCTGCTAGCTGCTGCTGCGACGGAAGCAGCTTCTTGAGGAGATAATAGAAGTCTGCCGGGCTGTTCTTTCCAGCTGGAACTTCGTAGCGGTTTGAATTTTGTATCCTCTAATCTCTAAACGCCCTGTACTTGTATGGAATCTAGTACTAAATGTGGGGAATAATCTCCAGGAAATTGCAAAATATTACGAACGCCCACGGAAAATGTGAAGATGGAAAAGAAAGTCGACAAGTACCAAGTACCTGTTACTCCCTCGGAAGAATTATATAGAGTGGAGATAGAAAAGGGCAGCTGTAAGCAATTCCAACTCAACGCTTGTCCTGTACTTATACTTGACGTAACGAGGAACGATTCTGGTTGTTTGTGGTGGCATTGTCTCAGTACAAGTATTTGTACGGATACTCGTAGAACTACCACCTCACCCACTGACATGATTTGCTTTGTGTTTCAATCTCGTTGTTGTTGCACGACAAGAAGTGAATACTGGCTTGTACAAACGGGAAGTAAACAACAGCAAAAACGACATCTACACGGAACATTCACGAAGTGAATCTGGTAACTTGACAAACAGAAAGTGAATGCTCCTGGTACGCACAGAATAAACACTAGCAGATATCAACGAAAGCTGAACAACAGAAAAGTAACAGAATTTGAACACAGGGTGAAATGTGCATGAAAAACTAACGCGGGTGGGCTGGACCAGTTGCAGGGCCCACACGGACCAATGAAAATCGAACACAAATTGAACAAAAAAACAGATTCTAAACACATTTGGAACAGATTTCATTTTTACAGTGCTAACTAAAGACAGACTCACTGGACCGCTGTGAAGCGGATACTGAGATATCTGAAAGGGACTGCAGACCATTTCTTATGTCTAGGAGGAGAAGCAACCCCAGACATCAATCAGAGTCCAAGACTACAACTAAACTCTTTGCAGATGCAGACTGGGCGAATGATCCTATGGACAGAAATCCATTTCAGGCTACTTTCTTACACTGGGGACTGGTGCTGGGGGACTGGTGCTTCCATTGGAAGGCTAAGAAGCAAGACATAGTGTCTTCTTCAACCACTGAAGCTGAGCGCATCTCACTTTGGACTGGAGCCAAACATGCAGAACATCTTATTTCTTACAGGAGCTTCAGTATCCACTGAGTAGACCCATCCTCGCACATCAAGACAACAAGAGCACAATAACACAAAATCGAAATATATTGATGTCAAACACTGTGTAGTTAGAGATCAGGTGAATCGCAAAGTCTTGGAATTGCAACACTGTCCAACCAAGAAGATGTCTGCCGACATTCTCGCGAAGGCGTTACCAGAACCTCAGTTCCGAGAACTTCTTCCGCAACTCGGGATTGTCCCGTCCACTTCCGTTGTAAGATAAAGTCTTCTTTCCGGGAAGGGCAAGGCCGAGACTGACGGACACTCAGGAAGTCTGGACCTGCGGGGAGGTGTTGAGAGCAGAAGCTGACAAAAGCTCTAAAAGGCTCACAGTTCCAGACTCTATCTGACGAGAGGAAGGAAGAAGGCACAAAACAAAGTGTTTCAGAGTTATGATAACTAGGTTATTATCATTAGGGAAGTCATCATGTGACGTCAAGAAGTAGTAACTGGGTCTAGCAGTTTATACGAGACACAGTTACTCTCCAGAACAACTAGACAACGTGATAACTAGAGACAAGGTCCCATAAGCCCTTCATACTCACTCTGAGGAGCATATCAGTAGACCACGTAACAATAAGAGTGTCTTCAAATCCCATACATTATAACAACAAGAACAACTAGGCAGCATGATAACTAGGAAAACAGTGTTGACATAAATAGAGAGGATACAGTTGAGACCATGCCCTGTGTATCACAGAGTTTGTTGTTCTCGCTAGGCACTGCTGCTGTGGAATTTCTTCACCCGCACGCTAGGTGTCTTTTTCTCAACTACGGTTCATTGGGATATATCGGACCTCTCCAGAGAGGCTTAGTTCGTTAGAGCTACAAGCACTTATCAGTCTAGCTCTACAGATTTGTCAGCACAACACATTGACTATTGACAAATCTCCCTTCAGATCGATAGAGTCCTTGTCCATAAAAGACGCAGAGGTAACCCTAGCCTAAGGTTTTCTATGCCAGAGTCGAGTGGTCAGCACTTGATAGACGGGTGGTGGAGTGTTCCCTGACCTCGATTGACTAAGGTCCATGAGGCTGGATAGGCAACAGCTTCTCTCCAAATCGGTTACAAGTGACAGAGATATCTCTAGAGCAACCTCTGTACGTGACTTGTACCTACTAAGCTACAAACAGAGTCCCGAAAGCTTTCCATACTCGTTCTGACCATATGAGTAGACCACGACGTAACCTAAATAAGAGGGTCTTCAAAATCCCATACATTATATAATCTAGGCGCTGGTCCCCTAGCAAGGCAGCGCTGTATCACCTACAGCGCGAGAGTCACGGGGAGCGTTTTTGGAACAGTAGTAGGACTCTCACACTCAAGCGAGAATACAAGGAACTTAATAACAACGACGACATAACTATTTTGGATTGGTTAGGATTGATGATGGTTTGTGAAGATCACATCCTGTCCAGAGCAAGGAGCTCGTGCCATAGACTCTTACAAAAAGCATTCAAGTCGAATCCACCTTGCTAACTTCTTATCGTTGTGCTTCGTGTTTTACTTCCCTCCTCCCTCCTCCCTCCTCCTGTTGAGTGCTACTATGTTCGTTGTCAGTAGTACAGTAGTCACT
>FLMG01004633.1:0-10650 GCA_900088475.1 Hyphochytrium catenoides
AGAGAGAGAGAGAGGGAGAGAAAGAGAAAGAGAAAGAGAAAAGAGAGAGAGAGGGAGAGAGAAAGAAAGAGAAAAAGAAAGAAGAGCAAAACAAATAGGCTCCAAAGCGTAATAGACACATTAAGTTACTTCTTTGTTTTCCTTATGACTCCTCCTTTTTATGATAGACTGTACGACTTGAGTTTGTATATTCCTTCAAATAGGGTGATAACAACAGTAAAACAGTAGAGACAAAACTGTAGAATTGAATAAATAATATGTAAGAGGGAAAAAGGGAGAGAGAGAGAGCAAGAGAGAGAAAGATGGGCAAATGAGAGAGAGAGAGAGAGACAGACAGACAAACAGACAGAGAGAGAGAAAGAGAAAATGGAAGAGAACAAAAGGATGTGGCTCCACGCCTCGTCGTCCTGCAGTACAGAAGCGTGTGGTGGATCTTTCGCAGAACACGCAGCACTTGTCTTCTCTCTCTATTTTTTCCTCTCTTTACCTATAAGGAAAAAGAGCTCTTTCTCGCTCTATAGTGTCCTCTGGGCCGTTTAACCTTCTCTTTTCCCATGTTCTTTCCTCTTCGCTCACTTTATCTTAGGCCGGCCCTTGTAATGGAAGGGCCCTTGTAGGTGACACGCGCGAAAAGGAATCAGCTTGTCTCTCTCTCTCTCTCTCTCTCTTTCTCTCATGCTTCCCTTACTTGTGTCTCTCTCCTCTACACCAATTGGGTGTTCCTGTCTCTTCTTCTGCTGGCGGTCATCTCTCCTTCTCCAATGCTGTTCGTCGCCAGCTCTGCCACCAAAACGAGGGAAGAGAAGCTTATAAGGCAATTTTCTCCATTTTTGACGCTTTGTCAAGCTTGGCAGGAGAAGGAATGGAAGCGAATGGAGAGGAGATAGAAAGACCCCCAGAGAGAGAGAGAGAGAGACGCAGGGACAGAGACAGAGAGAGAAGAAGAGGAGAGACAGCAAAGAGTGAGGGCCACCGTTTTTTCCACCTCCATAAGATCTTTATGATGACCAAAACCTTTCACCATTCAAAGGAAAAGGGAAAATGTTCATGATACAACTTAACGTTGGCCCTTTCCCTTTCTTTTCCCTCTCTCTCTCCTTCTCTTTCCCCGCTGTTATTCTTCGTCCTTGCTGATGACGGTTGAACAGATGGAGGAAGGTCCTTCCAGGAGGAGGAGCAGGACCGCATCCGACCCCTAAGCCATCATCTCTCTTCGTGCCCGCGCAACAGCAACGTTAAACCTACCCAGCCCTACTAGAGAGAAAAGAGAGAGAGAAGGAGAGAAAGAGAGACCGAGAAGTAGAGAAAGGGAGGGGGGAGCATGATGCCTGAGAAGATATAAAAGAAGATAGAAGATAAGAAACCGGAAGAACGGGAGAGAAAATAAAGAGAAGAAGGGAAACCACCCCCACAAAGAGGAGAGAAGAGAAGAGAAGAGAGAGAAAGGATAGAGAAAGAGAGACCAAAAGCTTTTGCCATTCAAAGGAAAAGGGAACATGTTAATGATGATACTCTCCCCCGTCGCGGTCTCTGTTGCGTCTTTCTCTTTCTTTTTCTTTTTCTTTCTCTCTCTCTCTCTCTCTCCTCTCTCTCTCTCTCTCTCTCTCTCTCTCTCTCTCTCTCTCTCTCTCTCTTGCCGCGCTGCTATTCTCCGTCCCTGCTGATGACGGTTGAACAGATGGAGGAAGGTCCTTCCTGGAGGAGCAGGCAGGACCGCATCCCGACCCCACCAGGCCATCTCTCTTCGTGCCCGTAACATCACGTTCTTCAAACCCACCCAGCCCTAGAGGAAAAGGGAGAGGGAAAGGAGAGAAAGAGAGACCCAGAAGTGAAAGAAAGAGGGGAGGAAGCATGATGCCAGAGAAGAAGATATAAAGGAAGATAGATAGATTGTTGAAAGAACGGGAGAGATAAAGAGAAGAAAGAGAAACACACCCACAGAAAGGAGAGAGAGAGAGAAAAAGGGAGATAGAAAGAAAGAGAGAGACTCTCTAAAAAAAACCCTTGCGGGTCCTGGCGGCGTGACTATCTCCTGCTTCCTGCTCTTGAAGGGGACGAACGTCCTGGAAAAATCAACGAGGCAATAGGGAAGAAACAATAATAAAGAGAACTGAGAGTGAGGTTGAAAATGATAAGCGAGGGAGGGAGAAGAGAGAAAATTGGACGAAGACTGATGAAAGAGGAGAGCGGAAGAAAAATTGCTTTTGAGAAAGAGAGAACGAGAAAGAGAGAGAGAGAGAGAGAGGTAAAAAGCGAAGAAGCTGCAAGCTGCTGAAAACAACTGTCTTCTTCTCTCTGTTATTCATCTCTTTCTCTTCGTTGTTGTTGATTGTCTTGACACTGAAGAGTAGCGTTTCTCTTCTTGTTTTCTCTCTCCTTTTCTCCTTTCTCTCTTTCTCTTTTCTCTCTCTTTCTCTTCCTCTGTGTCTTATCTTTCTTTCTCTCCCCCTCTCTCTCTCCCCCTCTCTCTCACACTCTCTGTCTCTCTCTCTCTTTCTCTCTCTCTCCTCTCTCTCTCTCTCTCTTTTTCTCCCTTCATTCTCCCTCTCCCTGGTTTCTTGACATGTTCAAAATAGAACCAGTGTCTGCTTATATCTCTTCTATGCCTGGCAAGATAGACGCTCCTCTCTTCTTCGGCTACTTCTTTATAAAAGATCCTCTCTCCTTCCCTTCTCTTTCTCTCCTCTCTCCTCTCTTTTCTCTCTCTCTCTCTCTCTCTCTCTCTTTCTTTATTTCTCCTGCTTCTATGATATTATATATATATATGCGGTGTCTTCTCTCTCTCTCCTTCCTCTTCCTCCCATACCACTATTTTGTCTTCATTCTTCTCCATCTCTCTCTACTATCTAGTCTCTCTACTATCTAGTCACTCTCTCTCTCGCTCTCGGTCTCTCTCGCTCTCTCTTTGTTTCTCTTAGGACAATGAGACTCTCTTCTTTTTTCTTGGAAAAGTTTCACTAGTCTGTCTTGCTCTTCTCATCTCTTCAGGGACCTTCTTTCTCTCTTTCCGTCGAACCCTTCGTCTGCGGTATTTCCTGGTGGGTTAATAATCTATTGGCCTGACTAGCGATTCGTCCATGTCTTTTTTGTCTTCTTCCTTTTGGCGCTCGCTTGCCTCTCTCTGTCTCTCTCCGTGTCTCTCTCTTCTCTCTCTCTCTCTCTCATTTCTTCCTTTTCTCGATTTTCTTTCGTCGGTTTCAATGTCAACTGTGTTTGCGCTCTGGTCTTTCACTTTCTCCCTCGTTTTCTCTCTGACACCCTCTCACTCTCCCTCTTTCTGTCTTTGGAGAGAACCGGTAGAAAGAAGAAGAGCATAGTTTTAGTCCCCCAACTCTCTAAGATCTCTCTTCTCTCTCTTAACCTTTGGTTCTTACTCTCGTTCTCTCTTCCAATGTGTAAGCTAAGGCTCTATTTCGGTCCACTCTGTCTTGCAGTCTACATTCAGACGAGTTCTTTCCTTCTCTGTTCGTCTCACTCACTCGCTCCTCTGTCTTTCTTACTTTTCTCCTCAATATGATGATAGTACATGTCCTACAGTTCTTCCTTTCTCTCCTTTTCGCTTACTTTCTGATTGCCGCCCTTCCGATTTTCTCTTCTTCCTTGATGTGGTGCTGGTCCTTCCTGACTGGTTCTTTTCTCTTCTACGGTGTCGTTCTTCCCCTCTCTTTCTTTCCATACTTTCTTTTTCTGTCTTTTCTGTCGTTTTCTCTCTTTTTCTCTTTCTCTCTCTTTCTCTCTCTCTCTCTTTCCCGTCTCTCTCTTCTTTTTTTTTGAAGAAGAGAAGCTCTTTCATTGTCTCATCAGTCGTCTCTTATTATCATCACCGCTATATCTTCGTATATTGACAACTGTGATGCCCGTCACTCTTTCTTCCTCGTTCTTCGTCTTGCAGTTGTTGTCTTCCTTGTTATTTCTCTCTCTCTCGATGTGTTTCCGTTTTCTTCTTCTTTCTTTCCTTCAGAGCGTAGGCTCAGTGTCCCTTTATTTGTTTATTTTCGCTTTTGCTGTTCGCCTCTTTTCTTCTTTCTCTCTTTGTCTCTTTCTCTCTCTCACTTTGCAATCATCGCTTGCCTCTCCTCTTCCCACTGCTATATTGAGGGAGAGAAGGAAAAACGATAGAAAATATGGATAAGAAAGAAGTGAAAGAACGCTTGGCTGAGGAGAGAGACAGACAGACAGACAGACAGACAGAGAGAAAGAGGACAGAGAGATTAAAATAGTCTGGAGTCTACGCGCTGACCTTATTTGTCTTCCCTTCTGGGAGAAAGTGCAAGAGAGTGAGAAAGAAAGAGTCTAGGTTCGTTAACTAAGTGCCTCTTTCTTTCTTTCTTTCTTTCTTTCTTTCTTTCTTTCTTTCTTTCTCTCTCTCTCACGGCCCTCGTCCCTCTCCCCTCTCTCTCTCCCCGTCCCTCTCTCTCTGACCCCCTCTCGCCCTCCTCCACGCCTGCCTTTCTGTGTCGCAGAGAAAATCATCTGTTTGTCAAATTTGTCTCGCGTCTCTCTTGCCTTTGATGTCGTTGCTGCTGTGTCTCTCTTTTGATTTCCCTTCTATTTCCCCTTCTTCTTTTCCTCACTTGGGCTGCTTGCCTTTCTTCCCTGTCTCTCGCCATGCCGCCTCATCTCTTTTGATTATCTATAACCTCTCCCTTTCTCTCTCTCTCTCTCTCTCTCACTTCTCTCTCTCTCTTTCTCACCGTCTCTCTCGCTCTCTCTCTCTCTCTTCTCTCTCTCTCTCTCTCCTCTTTCTTCTACCTTTCTGCCTCGAGGTCTCATTCCCTTCGCTTCGCATCCCTTAGAAATATGTTGGCTCCTTATGAGAGAGTATTGCATTATCCTTGATGAGTATTTGGAATCCATGGCCTAAGAGCTATATTATTCAGAATAAATACATACCTGTACAGAAGTGGCCCCTAAAGATGGGATAAATGTAACGGATGAGAGTCAGTGGAGGAAGAGGAGAGAAAGAGACAGCAGAGAGAGAGACAGACAGACAGACAGACAGCAGAGAGAGGGAGAGGCAGACAGACAGAGAGCGAGAGAGAGAGAGACAGAGGGGAGAGAGAGAGACAGAAAGAGAATCAGAGAGAGAGTCAGAGAGAGACGAGAGGGAGAAGACAGAGCAGCAAGGAAAGTTGCTCCAAGCGTAGCTGTGAAGATGCACAAAGAATGGAAATGGAGGAATGGAGAACAACGGGCAACAAGCAAAAAAGAGACACTGAGAGCGGGAGAGAGAGAGAGAGAGAGGGGGGGAGAGAGAGAAAAAGGAGGGGACACAGAGAATGAAGAGGAGGGACAGAGAGGAGAGAGAGAGGAGAGAGAGAGGAGAGAGAGAGGGCTGAAAGTGGGCTTCAACCTTAGGCGATAGATGAAAAAGAGGACGGCTGAACTCCTTGACCCTCCCACAATGTTAAGCTGCACTTGCGGGAGGGAGGAAGAAGAAGGAAGGAATGAAAAGAGAGAAAGAGGAGAATAAGGAGAAGAGGGAAGGAAAGGAAGGGAGAAAAAGGGAGAACGAAATGAATAGGGAAGAGAAAGATGAGAGAGAGAGAGAGAGAGAGAGAGAGAGAGAGAGAGAGAGAGAGAGAGAGAGAGAAAGGGAAAGGCTGTGACATGAAGGCGTACGCTTCTTCCATTCCCGCTTTGTTCTCTCCTTTACTCTATAAATCCCTCTTATTCCCTGGTTACCAGCACTCCTATGCTAACACTAAGGGTTTTTTTTTAACGCTAACTCTCTCCCTCTCTCTTCTCTGATCTGTCTCTCTTTTTACCCTCTCCCTCCCCACCAACGTCCTCGTCTCTCTCTTCACTCTCTCTCTCTCTCTCTCTTACTGTCTCTCGTCTTCGCTCCCATTCCTCTCACGTTTTTTTGTCTTCTGTCTCTCGTCCTTGCTGGTCTTCGCTTGTTCCTCCGAGCAGCTGCCAGCCTTTCGATGGCCTGGCCCCTTTCTCTCTCTCTTTCTCTCTCTCTCTCTCTCTCTCTCTCTTTCTCTCTCTCTCTCTCTCTCTCTCTCTCCTCTATGTCTGCCTCTTAAGAATCATTGCAGGAGAAGGAATTAGAGGGACAAAAGAAGAGAGAGAGAGAAGAGGGAGAATTCGGGAGAGAGACAGAGAGAGAAAGAAGGGCGAGGGCAAGAAGGAAGCACGAAAGAGAAGAGAGAAGGTTGTGTCACCTGGTCATCAGGATACCAAGATACCAGCAGGGAGCCGGGCGACCATGAGAGGGAGCACCATGGAGCTTCCCTTTTGAAGGAGAGAACGTTGGGACGGACCGGAAAATGTTTTTATAAGTAGGGAGAGAGAGGAGAAAATATAGAGAAAAAGAAAAGGAGAGAGAGAGAGAGAGAGGAGGGAGAGAGAGTTTTAGAAGTGGAAGTTGACTTTTCGTGAGCCCGAGCCTCGGTTGATAGGAGACTTGTCACCTCAATGCTTCGGGAGGAGAGAGAGGGAAGAGGAAAAACGAGAGAGAGAGAGAGAGAGAGAGAGAGGGAGAAGAGAGAGAGGAAGGCGGCATGGGAGAGAGAGAGAGAGAGAGAGATGACCTTTCGTCCATTTAACTGTTCAAGAGGATACGCCTCTCATTAGCCCGAGCCAACATGTCCTGTTGGGGATCGGTCAGCAGCCATCACAGAAAGCTTTGCCGGGATGTCTCTATTTCTCTTCTCTCTTTCTCTCCTCTCTCTCTCTCTCCCTCTCTCTCTCCTTCTTTCCCTCTCTCTCTCTCCGTCCTGGTTGTCTCTTCTGAGGTCAGCGCTAGTGTTCAGAATGGGCTGAGCCCCCGCGGGCCTCTTCTTTTTCTCTTGTTTATCTTCTTCCGTTTCTCTCTGATTCCTCTCTCTTCTCTCTGCTGTATCTAATAAACTAACTGTCTTTCACTTCTCTTTAGTCCCTTTCTTGGTCTCAGCGACGTTGTTTATCTTTTGCCCTCTTCCCTAAAAGCTTCGTCATGATGCTCGCAGTCTGGCGCAGTATAAATGATGACAAGAGAGTGAGAGAAGAGAGAGGAGAGAGAGGAGAGAGAGAGAGACAGAGAGAGAGAAACAACAGAGAGAGAGAAAGAGAGAGAGAAAGAGAGAAATGGCACAGCATAAATGACAAGAGAGTGAGAGAAGGGTGAGCAGAGAGAAAGAAGAGAGAGACAGAGAGAGGCAGTGAGAGAGAGAGAGAGAGAAAGAGGAAAGGAGTGAGGCTTCTTGGCGCTGCAGCTTTGATGTGGCGCCTTTTGCCGCCAAACGCACTCATTTCCCTCTCTCTCTTCTTGCTTCTCCATCTCTTGCTCCGGTTTGTCTAATCTCTGGTACTCTGTCCTCTGCCTCTGTCTCCCTTCCTCTCTCTCTCTTCCTCTCTCTCTCTCTCTCTCTGTCCTCTTTCTTCTCTATGCCGCTGCTCTTCCCTCTCTCTTTCTGTCAAACAAAACATTTGTCTCTCATTTCCTGTCTCTCACATGCTGGCCCTCCATACGATCAGTGTAGGTAGACAGAGGAAGCTACGAGAGAGAGGTACCCAAGAAAGAGAAAGGAGAGAGAGGAAAAAGGAGACAGAGGCAGATAACAGAGAGTGATAAGAGACAGAGAGAATGTGAGAGAGAGAGAGAGAGTGAGAGAAACAAAGAGAGAGAGAGAGAGAGTGAGACAGAGAGAGAGAGAGGATGGCGCTCCGCCCTTTCTGTTCGGTCGTTCCATTTCGAACCCATGGGGCGTCCCTCCTATGTCCCAAGGCAAGAGGCTGAATCATCTCCAAGAAAAGAGGGTTCTTCTACATAATTTTCTTCTTTCTCTCTCTCTCTCTCTCTCTTTCTCTCTCTCTGTCTCTCTGTCTCTCTCTTCTCTCTTGTCTTCCTCTCCTGACCTCTCTTGTATTCTCTTTATGTCGCTTCTCTCTCTCTCGCTCTTTCTCTCCTCTCCTCTCTCTGTCTCTTTCTTTCTCTCTTTCCTCCTTTTACCTCTTTTTTCTCTCTCTCTCCCTCTATGAAATCTCTCTTCCTTGTTGTTTCTTTCCTCTTCTGGCCCTCATCACAAACAAGAGCAAAAGATGGCGACTTTTTTCGATGCGAGGAGTCCAGAGATGGAGGAAGTGAGACATCTCAAAGATAACGAGAGAGACAGAGAGAAAGAGAGAAAAAATGAAAGCGTAAAAAAGAAGAGAAAGAGACAGAGAGAGAGAGAAAGCGAGAAATAAATAAGTGGAAGGGGTAAACAGAGAAGGGAGTAAGAGTGCGCGAAGACTTCTATGAATGGATAAAAGGAAACAAGGATTTTATCGTTATCTGGTTGTAATATATGGTTTTAATTCTGGGATTTTCAACTTTTATAAGGGACTTTTACTTTTGGTAGAGATAAAGAAGGGACAGGTAACCTGTATGACTCCATGATAGGCATTTTTATGTAAAGAGAAATTCTTTTATTTGTCTTCGCGCTGTTTCAGGAAAGATTGAATAAAAGACCATCAAATATGCAAAACACTAAAACTATTTTTATAGAGTTTGTTGTGTGAGTGATGGCATTTTCACCTTTCTCTGGATCCAGAACGCTGCCCAACTGAAAATGGTAAGATTAAAGATAAACGTTTTATTTATCCCTGATGAAGGAGCGATCTCGATCGTTCTCCTTTTTGCAAGGTGATTCGAAAGTCGCGTGTTGTTTGCTTCTCTCACTCTCTCTCACTCTCTCTCTCTCTCTCTCTCGTCAACACTTTCGAACTCACTCCAGCTCGACCATTCGCTCAGCTGCTGAGCGGACGAAGAGGAAAGAGGCAGGGGAGGCCTTTGTCCGTGTATCAGGTGGATCTCCATCCGGCCTCTTTCCTGCCGTTCTCTCTCTGTGTGTCTCTCTCTCTCTTTTGTGGAGGTTTCTGTGAACTTATCTGGTCCCTTCGAAGGAGGAAAGAGGCCTTCCTCTCTATCTCCTTCCGCCCTCTCCCCCTCCCTCCTCCCCGCATCAGTGACCCTTCGTTCTCGCCCTCAGGTTTGGTCACACTTTCTCCCTTCTTTTCTCTCTCTTCTTTCATCTCTTTTTCCTCTCACACTCTCTCTCTTCTCTCTTCCCTCTTTCACTCTCTCTCTTTGATTCTTTTTCCCTTTTCCCTCAATCAATGCCCTCGCGACTCCATCTTCTTCTTTTCCACTGTCGCCTCGCTCCCTCGTCCCTCTCAGTCCCCGGGCTACTGTCATACTCTTCTGTGCTCTCTCTCTCTCTCTCTGTCTTTCTCTCTCTCTCTCCTGTCACACACTGTCGACTTTTCACTTTTTGCCTCCTCACATCTCTCCTCTGGGTCTCTCTTATCTTATCTTTCGATCATCATCCTCCTCGCTCCTGCAGATTGTTAGCTTGTTGGACGTGTTATTTCCTTCCTCTCATTCTTTCTCCCTCTTCCTTCTTATCTTTTTCTCTCGGCTCGGCCTTCTCTCTTCTCCACTCTCTCCGTCATTAGTCCTTGTCACATACTTCGTAGCTTCTAGTGCGAAACCATTTATGTGATGGAGAGAGCGGACAGAGAGAGAAGAAGAGGAAGAAGAGAGAAAGAGCAAAAGAGAGAGAGAGAGAGAGAGAGAGAGAGAGCACGACAGCGGTGGTGAAAGTTCTGCACGTGACCGCCGCGAGAAATGAAAGGATACGCGCCATCATCCTTGTCATTCCTCTCTCTTGTCTACTACCTACATCTCCCTCTCTCTTTCTCTCTTCTTTCATCTGACTCTTCCCAAGTGCCCCGCTCTCTCTTCCATGTCTGTTCATCTCTCTCTCTCTCTCTCCTCTGGATCTCTCTCCATGGTCCGTATCACATTGCTCTTCTGTTTACCACGTGCACCGCACTTCTTTCTCCTTTCTCTTCCTTTCTCTCTCATAGTTCAAAGTGCGCCGTACCAGACAAGAAGAAGCTATCGAAGACTCGATTTCTCTCTCTTTTCCAAGAAATTTGGCTCTCTCTCTCTCTCTCTCTCTCTCTCTCTCTTGCTCCCTCTTTTCTCGTCCACACTTAGCGTTACCTCTTCTTCTTTCTCTCTTTATGAGGAACTCACCGGATCTCTCTTTCTCTTGGTAGTTTGCCTCCATTTGACTGAACTCACCGGATCTCTCTTTCTCTTGGTAGTTTGCCTCCATTTGACTCTGTCCTGTCATCTTCTCCCATTCTCTCTTTCTCTCTCTCTTTCTCTCTCTCCTACTCTTTTCCTGTCTCTCCCTCAAGGCCGAGGAAGGGGTCCATGCCCTTTCTCTCTCTTCTCTCTCCCTCTTCATTACTTTGGGAGTAGCAACGGAAATGTGGTCGTCTCCCTCCCCAAAAAAGATTGAGACACACAATGTCTCTTCCCTCTCCTCCTATTCTCTCGCTTTCTCTCCTTCTTCCTCGTCTCTCCTCCAATGGCTCATCATTTTCTCCTCTTCTCTCTCTCTTCTGAGCACTTCCGCCGTGCTCTTACTCTTTTGCCTGCGACGCAGGAAGAGAGAGAGAGAAAGAGAGAGACGAGGAAACAAGGTCCTTCTCCTCTCCATGACAATAGTTGACTTTATAGCTGCTCTCGCACATGTCGCCGGGTAAGGCTATATCTTCTCTGTTCTCTCTTTCCTTTTCTACCTCTCTCCCCCTTGACTACCTGTCCTTTCCTCTTTCCAAGTCGTCTCTCTCCCTCTCTCTCTTTCCCTCTTTCTCTCTCTTCTC
>FLMG01004642.1:0-15094 GCA_900088475.1 Hyphochytrium catenoides
GAGAGAGAGAGAGAGAGAGAGAGACCGCGCGGGCGTGTGTGAGAGAGAGAGAGAGAGAGAGAGAGAGACTAGAGTGGAGATTAGGCCTTAAGCTGGCTATGTAGCAATGACTCAGCTGGATTTTGGCCAGGAGAGTTGCGAAGAGTGTAAAGAACAGTAGGCGTCCACCAGAGAAGCAACCGCTGCCACAGTAGATAAATGGCTGTGTCTCACCTTATGCTCCAACCAGTTCCTGTCTCCACAAGTATCTGCCTTTAGATCTCTCCCTGCAGCGGTAGCAGCCGCGTGCCTCGCCTTCCGCCTCTCTTTAATGTGCTCATAAATCTGAAGAGAGACATGTGACAGTCAGAGCCAGTCCGGACGGATTGGCAGATGCAGGCAGTACATTGCCAAGAGACAGAAGAGACGACGGCGCAGAGAGAGAGCGCTACGAAGAATTGACGAAGAGATATAGAGAGACAGCGATAGGTAAGATAAAGCTAAGGAATAGCAAGTCGACGGAATGGAAAGCGTGACTAAGGGTCCTTGACGGTCTGGAGCTGCCACAGCGACCAAGAAGACAAGGCATTCCATATCTAATTATAAGAGAGGCACACCTCGACGTTCGTTAGCACAGCATCCGCGGCATTGAGCACATCAAACTGGACCATGGTTCAGATACTTCTTCTAGACCACACAACAGCTGAACTGCCCTCCGCCACCTTCGCTTCCTTTGTCTGTCCTCTCACCCTAGAACCGCCGCCTGCTAAGCCCAGCCTCAGCACCTGACTGGCCTCTCTCTCTTGTTTCCGTGGTAGGAGGATCTCTGTCTCCTAGCCGCCAGCGCTGCCTGATAGCTGAGACGCCTTCAGACTTCATACGAAGGGAAGCTCCCCATGGTCGGCCCTCGATAAGGGGCCCAACCACCAGAAAAACGCTGTGTTGAATGACAGGGAAGCGTGACAGTTTACCTCCTAAACACTGTTAACGGCTATCTAAAAGACACAGGGTTGAATGACAGGCAAAGGGTGACAGTTTACCATCAAAATAGTCGCTAACGGCCTCATGCAAGAGAGTTTTACCGGTCCGAAGGTTAGCTTTTGACGGTTAGCGGCTCGTTTTGGAGGATGTTGAGGGCTTATAACCGACCGAATGCTGAGGACGGAACAGGGAGGGAGAGAGAGTCGCGGGTGGCGAGCAAGCAGGAGAGGCAGGTCTCCAGGGTGGGAGACAACGGAAGCGCCGAGAGGTGTGAGGCGGAAGCTCTAGATGAGGAAGAAGGCGGCGAGGTGTTGGCCGTCGCAGTCGAGCGGGAGCCTCTGAGCGAACGATCCCTAGCTGATTGAAAAGACCACGGCGCAGAGGCCTCAAGGGTTTAAGATCTGAGCTGAGGACCGTTATCTAATAGAACTAAGGATGCCTTGCTGGGGTCTCATCATCTGACAAGAGGTCTATAGTCTATTAGAGGATAATTGAGTCTATCGTTTTATACGACGTTCAACTCTCCCTCTTCCTCCATCTCTCCCTTCGGTTGACTTCCTCCTTGGCCCTTATGCCGCATCTCTCTTCTGTCCTTCTCCATTCCCCCTATCGACCTATCACCTTTCTTTTTAGAGAGAGCTGAGGCGGGTAGAGATGGAAGGCAATGAGCCTTCACTTGAATGAGGAGCAGGAGATAACCAGCACTGGTGAAGAATGCGCAAAAGAAGAGTAAAAGGAGAATGTCCGAGTGCTGACTGCGGTAGTTCATCCCTAGAGTCCGAAGGAAGACGTCCCCTTTGACTGGGAGAGAAGCGAAGTCTACGATGAAGAAGGCACCAACGTCAGAGACAGGAGGGCACGGAAAACAAGGGGTAAAGGCGACCTCCAACAGCAGAGTTATAATGGACAGCAAACAACCAAGTCAAACAAGAGAGAGACGACCCAAGAAGATAGCAGAACCCTCACCTTTCGCATTGAAATCCAGCACAATTCCCTCCAGCTCATTAGTGAGGAGGATCTCGAAGGCATATTTGAAGGGAGAGAGGAAGCAGAGGAAGGAGAAGAGAGAAGAAAGAGAGTCCATATTCACCAGAAAGCCACCGAAGAGGAGGCAGAGGAGCAGAAACAAAGAAGCGAGAAGGTTTGCCTCCCCAACTTTTTTGCAAAGCAGAGAAGTGCAAAGACATATCCCTCCGCAGCAAATGTTGAAGAGAGTGAGAGTGAGACAGAAGATAGAGAAGTGAAGGACGCCACTCCGCAAGCCCATCAATGGGTAGAAGATGCTGCCATGAGAGAGAAAAAAGAGGTAAGTCAGAGTAAGAACTAGAAGAAGCGGCGCGGAGAGATGCATGTAAGAGAGAACAGTGTTGATACAGAAGGAATCGATATCGCTCCCTTGTCTGATGTTTAGCAGAAGGAAGCTTAGGGTACAGCGAAGCTCTCAGCCTTCGCAAGCGAAAATGGTGTATCCTCCGAAGAGAGAGGAGTAGCTATGAATGAAACAGCAATTGCTGGTTGGCAGCGAAGTAAAGAGGGAGAGGCGTCGTCGTCTTACATTGAGAAGAGGAAGGAGGGGAGAACCCTCAGTGTGAAGGTGTCCAGGTAGAGCTTGGTCACATAGTACGCAAAAGCACCATAATACTGGGCGCCTAGGTAGGATCCGGCACGCGAAACCAATCAAGAGAACAGTCACATGAGTTTGCAGCCCAAAGCCTGTTGGTTTGGGAGCACCAAAGCCTCTCCCTCTCTCTCTGCCCTCTCTCTTTCTTCTCTTCTCCATGGCTCCCTCCCTAGACCAATCTGTCTAATCTCTTTCTCGCTCTGTGCTCTCTCTTTTCCTCTTTAACAATCTTATTTATTTCTCAATACGCCCCTCCCTCCTCTTCTTTACTTCTTCTCCACTCACCTGCTTCCCTTCTGAAGATGTCTCTTTCCCCTATGAAGATGTCCATGGAGCTCAAGCTGGCGAAAGCGAAAAAGGTGAGAAGGAAGAAGAAGGCCCCGCTCCTGTTCTGGAATCCCGCAAGGTCATCGGTAACATTAGAAAAGATGAGCCCAGAAAAGAAAGAGAGTGCAAGAGATGAGAGGAGGTGAAGGCGGAGAAGGGAAGGATGCCGGAAGGTGATTAGTGCTGTTCTTCTGAAAAGAACAGGCACTTCGACGAGGAGGATGTGAGAAAGTTTCTGTTGGACACTTTGCAGGGAGAGAGAGTTGTCCTTTCTCTCTTCCCTCTCACTTCCACTCGCAGCATCCGAGAGAAGAATGTCAACTGTCTCAGCCAGACTGTGGATAGAGACAGCAGGCGATATGCCCCCACTTTCACTCCTCCCCTTATCGCTCCTTGTCTCTTCGTTGCTCTCCTCATGTCCAGTCTTTAGCTCTTCTCTCTCTTCTTTCTTCTCTTCCTCCTCCTCTTCTTCTGGACCCGTAATAGTAAAGGTTGAAGAACTGGTCAAGGGCTTGAGGGCTTGCAAGGTTGAGGGCCGAGATACCAAGTCAAGCATGTGCTCCGCTATATTCTCGCCCTGCATGTGACACATTTGAGGTCAGCGAAGTGATGCTCATCACTACTCCTATCCCTTTCTCCCCTAGAAGCCTTGGTGACAATGGTGTTACCTATACCCCTTACCCACAGTCTGTCCTACCATTGTCCTTAAATTGTCTCCCACATCGCATGGTTAAACTTCAGAGCTCTTACCATAGGACAAGGAAAGCCTTTGCTCGCGAAATAGTCTGCAGCATGGCTTGGTGACCCCTGGAAGACTACTGAGCCCTTAGCCAGAAGGAGTAGCTGGTCCAATAGTAGGAAACATTTCGCAGTAGGTTGGTGAATCGAGAGAAGGACCGTCCTTCCTTTCGTTGTGAGGGACTTTAAGAGTTGAACCTGTGGACATTATTGTGACATTAGCATGCGTGCCTGGGGAGAGAATGATTGCACGAATGCAAGGAAACGCTGGAAGATAATTCACCGGTTAAGGCGGAGACCCATTAAAAGAGGGAGATACAGAGAAGGAAACCGGAAGGCCCCGACAAAGACGAAGCAGACTCTCCCGCCAAATACCTAGGGAGGCTCTTAATATGGATAGGGCGAGGCTTACAGGGAGAGGAAAGGAGGAGCCAGATGACATCCTTGACAGCGAGTGTAGTTCTTACCACTTGATAGGCCGACGTTGAGTCCAGGCCCGAGACGCACTCATCGAGGAAGATAAACTTAGGACTATGGACTAGTTCCATTCCTATGCTCACTCTTCTTTTCTCCCCTCCTGAGATACCGCGTGTCAATCGATCACCGATCCGACTATCAGCCACATGCTGCAGAGAAAGTTCAAAGAGGATGCCCCTCACTATCTCTCTCTTTCTTTCATGGGAGAGTGAAGAGGGAAGGCGCAGCTCAGCTGCGTACTGTATACATTCCCTGACTGTCAGGCTGGAGAAGAGGCGGTCCTCTTGCTGGACAAAGGCCGAGGATCGTCCAAAGCTTCTATTGCGTGGAAGTCCCTCTATCATAATGTCACCTGTGTCACGAGCGCGTTAGCAATGGCATCAACAAACATGCGGACTCCTTGCATCTTCCAGCCCAGGCCTAGTCTAATATATCCACTATTCGTCGTCCATTACGAGCTTCTGAGCTTTCCAGCGCTGCTTACCAGCTACAAGCCTTGCTAATCCAGTACTCACTCCTGCCAGCACAGATAGGAGTGTTGTCTTGCCGGCGCCGCTGGGCCCAAGGAGGCCAACCAGCGACCCAGAAGAGACAGACCCGGAAACCGAATCAAGAAGCAACGGAAAGCTACCCATTTCTGGTTGTCCTTCCCTGCCGCGCCTCTCTTTTGCTTTCGTAGGGAAGAGGCGGACGGTAAGGTTCTTGAAGACCAGCACCTCTTTTTGCCCAACAGCATAGCGAATGTTAGGACTATGCTGAGCAGCGCGGAGGTTCTCCGCTTCTCCTTTGTCGCCATTGTTCGGGTTCTGAGCGAGGCCACTCTCAGACCGTTTCTTCGTCCAAGGAAGGCTGAGGACTGATGGTCGAGGAAAAACAAACAGGCACCAAGAAAACAGAGAGGTCGATCAGGGTCAAAGTCTATAGGTGTAAGGAAACAAATGTAAGACCCGGTAGAGAAAACATCCTCTAAAGTGAAGTGACAATAGTCAACGTATGAGAAGCGTGACCAAACTTGAGAGCCAATGTCAGGGTTAAGGGGCCCAGCGTGAACATCAGAGATGTCGGAAGCAACTTCCTGCTACTTGCGCTGACCTGCTTCATTGAGTGCTGCAGCGGGCAGAAGAGCTAATAGAAGGCCTGCCAGAGCTATCAGCAGGCCAAGAAGAGAGAATACGGTCCGCCGCAGTTGGGTCTCCATCGCACTCATCTCCGCGGGACAGACAGGGCGCAGTGCCAGCTCTTTCTTGGCACTCAAGGGTAGGCAAGTGCGAGAGAAACAGGAAGCCGTCAAGTCTCCAACCGCTGTTAAGATAAGGAAACAGGATTAATCGAGGGAAATGTTAGACGAGTTCTGGGCTAGGCGTGTGACACAAGGACCCCTCAGGGCCTGAAGGTGTACCGGCTTAGTTAGGGCAAGGACATAAAGGTGACATGGCCAGAAGATGAGCGAGAAGGAGTGGACGATGATGAGAGCTCCGTCTTCGGCAAGTGCTTACGTGATTCTTTGATGCTGACAGCACAGTCTGAGCCATCCTCCTTGGTACATCTGACCGTGGCTTCTCCTTTGATTTGCTGGACAATGGATTGGACAACTTGCGAGACTGCTCCCTCTCCTGAGGAGCATGAGGAGTTCCCACAGTGTATTCTCAGCCCTTCCTCTGCCCCATTCTCTCCTCCTCCCGCCGAGCAATCAAGTAGGGAGCAGTCAACGATGTGGCGTTGCTTGGCACTGAAGACTTCCAACTTGCACTTGCCCTCCCTACATCCGCCCATCTCACAGGAGAGATCTACAAGTCCTCCTTCCAAGAGTTGCAGGGCCGCCCCAGACAGAGAGCACTGAAAATTCTTCCTTTCCTCTGCCGGTTTTAGCAGTAGCGATGACTGGCAGAATGAGCCAGACGGACAGACAGAGTCGTTCTGACAGAGATTGCATTGCACCCCCGAGAAGCCCACCGGGCAGCAGACCTGAGTGGTGTCATTCAGGACTTTTCCTTCAGGACAAGCGCTGGCAGCAGAAGTTGGGAGGGAGCTCGGCGTGGAGATGGAGGCAGTAGTAGGGACTGCGCTGCGGCTTTGAAGATCTGTGGGAAAGGGAGCAGGAGCATGCGGTGGTCGAGAAGCTGGGGGCGGGACGGTGACAACTTCATGGGCTGAGCATGGGAGAGAAAGAAGGCTGCCACAGCCAGTGAGGGCCAGCCCGACAAGGCAGACCAATACACGGAGCTGCCATGGCTTGGTACTCAGACGTCTCTGCACATACTTGGTTATCCTGCTATCCATGGTACTTCCAGCGATAGAGCTCGTCTCTCACTTGTCGTCCATCGTCCTCCCTAGCTTCAGAAGTCCAGCTAGAATAGACTTGCGCTACTCGCCTATTCTCCGCAGGCGCTATCAACTGATGAGGCTCTGAAGCTGACGGACAGCTGAGAAAGCAGAAAAGCTGAGAGGAGAGAGAGAGCAGTCCATCAAGAGAGGAGACAGATGGAGAGAGTGACAGCAGATAGAGAGAGAGTGCGAGAGAGAGAGAGCGCGCGACAGAGAGAGAGAAACAGAGAGAGAGAGAGAGAGAGAGAGAGAGAAAGAGAAAGAGAGAGAGAGAGAGAGAGAAGAAAGAGGTGGCGATGATCATCATCTCGAGTCCTCTTTCCCAAGAGATATTGTTAGTTGTCATCATGACCCAGACAGATCTAAGATGAGGGCCAACATATCCTTAATATAAAAACAAAGACGAGCTGTTATTTCAGATACGCATGCGAATCTGATTCCTATCTCAAAGACCAAACCTTCTGCATGAAAGAATGGGAAGGTTGAGAACGAAGCTTTCCCGAGTTATCGATATAAATGTCAAGGT
Organism: Hyphochytrium catenoides; assembly: GCA_900088475.1. Lineage (NCBI taxonomy): Eukaryota > Hyphochytriomycetes > Hyphochytriales > Hyphochytriaceae > Hyphochytrium > Hyphochytrium catenoides. The sequence goes on from FLMG01004642.1 coordinate 6,975, forward strand.
AAAGTTTCCTAACACAAGAAATACTTCAACATGGTTGGACTTGAAACTTTTCGGCCTCTCACAGCTGAATCCTCCAGTAGTGTCTGTAATCCCCTCGGCCGGCCCGCTTCCAAAAGGAAAACGTTACGTATGACAGCTGCGAGCTCTCTGTCTCTCCCTCTCTGTCTCTCCCTCACTCTGTCTCTCCCTCTCTCTCTCTCTGTTTTTCTCTCTCTCTCACACATACGAAGTGCCTCTCTCTTTCTCTCTCTTTCTCTTGTCTCCTTAACACATTAAAATCTCTCTCTCTCTCGCTGTATCGCTCTCTCACTCACTCTCTCACTCTTGCTGTCACTCTCTCTCTCTCTCGCTCTCTCTCTCTCTCTCTCTCTCTCTCTCTCTCTCTCTCTCTCTCTCTCTCTCTCTCTCTCTTTTCTCTCTCTTTCTCACTGTCCTGTGTCCTCTACCTCTCTCCTGACTGCTTGCAGCCTCCTCCGCCCTTGCGACTCCCATGAGCTCGAGGAAGATCTTCATTAAACTCCCGACGGACCAAAGGGACATCATCTGCAGGCAGAGTTCAGAGTTTAAAGAGAGAGACTATACGTCATTCTCTCGCTGTTGAAGAGATAAAAGCCGCTGAAACCGCAGAGCCTCCTCGTCGAAAAAGAGAGAAAATGGCGCCGGCAAAGTCTGGGGAGACAAGGGCGAATGGCGTGCACAGCGGTGGGAAGAAGAGAGAGAGAGAAAAGACCGTTGATGCTTCTTCTAAGAAGAGATCTTTGAAGGATGAGAACCCGATCACCTGGTTTGCGGCGCTAACAACCTACCTGGGCTACTCTATCCTTATCATGTTCGGTCATCTCAGAGACTTTGTCGGCAATTTACTGGGCATATCCAGGTATCTGGCCACCGTGCCACCCAAGGTAGGATCCCAGAGTGAGAACAAAGAGAGAGAGAGAGAGAAAGAGAGAAGGTTTTGCTTATAACTAGCGACGGAGATAGGGAGAGAAAACGGAGTGGAAGAGAGAAAGAACGGCAAGTCTAATAGCAAAATGTTCAGTTTGCTCCTTCGTTTCCTCTTCCCTCACTTCTCAAGCTCTCTTCCGTCTCTTCATCTCTCTAACTTCTTCTCCCTCACACATTTGCTCTCACAGGGGTACGCGCCTCTCTTCAAGTCGTGGGAGAACTTCTATCAGAGGCGCTTGTTCCACCGCATTCAGGATTGCTGGGACCGTCCCATCTGCAGCGCGCCGGGTGCTCACATTGAAGTCGTGGAGAGAGGAAGTAGGGATGGGATGAGGTCCATGTAGTAAGTCAACGGCGCTCGTAGAGTAGTGTCCATTCCCTGTCCTAAACCAACGCCATCTTCTCTTCTTTTCTCTCTCTCTCTTTCTCTCTGTCTCTCTCTTTCTCTCTCTGCCTCTCTTGCTTTGGTTCGGCCACCATCTGCCTTGTATCTTCTCTTCACATCTGTCTCTCGCCGCCTTATCCTTTCCTCTCGATCTCCTTCCCTTTTCGTCGTCTTTCCATCTCTCTTTCTCTCTTTCCTCTCTGTCTATCTCCTATCCGTCTAAAAGTATCTGTCTCTTCTCTCGCTCGATGGCTCTTCAGCCTCACAGATAAGACGAAGAATCTATTAAATCTTGGCTCATACAACTACCTGGGCTTCGCGGACGATTGGGACGTATCATGCAAGAAGGAAGTCATCACGTGTCTGGACAACTTCTACGTCAGCTGCAGCAGCGCTAGGCAAGACTTAGGTAAGTGATCCGCTCTCTCTCTCTCTGTCTCTCTCTTGCACACACACACACTCTCTCTCTCTCTCTCTTTCTCTCTTCCTCTCTATCTCAGGCTTTTTCTTTAAGTGGGAATAGCTTTTTGCTTAGCGGTTGAGCTTCTTGGGAGTCTATCCCCATCTTCTGTCTCTTTGTATCTCTTGTCTCCTTCGTTTCCTTGTGTCTAAACTGTACCTGTGAGATGATCGCCCCGCTTCCCATCACTATTATCTCTCTCACTAACGCCGCTTGGGCGTAATCGAGTCTTTCTCCTTTGTCTGCCTAAAGAGCTAAGCTGTGGATGCTGCCTTCTGTCGCTGTCTCTATTCTTCCACAGGGACGACTACTCTGCACAAGGAGCTCGAGGAAGAGATTGCCAAGTTTGTGGGCAAGCCTGCAGCCATCGTGTTTGGCATGGGATATAACACCAACGCCACCGTCATCCCAGCGATTATGGGAAAGGTTAGACAGCGGACTGGGTCTGAGGAGGAAGGGATGACTAGATATGGAACAAGGGAAAGACACCTAGATCAGTGCTGCGAGAGAGACAGGAAAGATCGACAGAGAGAGAGACAGACTAGTTTGAAGAACTGGTTGCCATGATTCTGTGGCCCAGAGAAGGAAACAAGAACAGACATGGAGGGAGACAGAGCGAGAGAGACAGAGAGAGAGGCGGGAGACGAGAGGGGTAAGATGATGGGGTAGGGAGAGGACTGGCTGATTGACCTATCGCACTATAGGGCACTCTGATCCTGAGCGATAGCCTGAACCACACTTCCATTGTCAATGGCTCTAGAGCTTCGGGAGCCAGAATCAGAGTCTTCCGACACAATGGTGAGTCCTCCCAGTTACCAGCTCCTTACGCTATTACTCTTCCCTTCTCCTCCTCTCCGACCTGGCTTCCGTGAATAATGGGCATTATTGAGCTTGGCTTCTGTCTCTGTCGTGCTTTCTCCTGTCCTCGTGTCCATGGGCACAAGATGTGGCGGATTTGGAGGATGTTCTTCGTGAGGAGATCATAAGGGGCCATCCGCGGACCCACCGGCCTTGGCGTAAGATCCTCATCATGGTAGAAGGAATCTACTCAATGGAGGGAGAGTGCTGCGACCTCAAGAGCATCGTAGAAATTAAGAAGAAGTACAAGGTAACTGCGAGGTTCTTTATCCATATGGTCTTCCTATGTTCACGGCTTTGCTCTTGGTACCTTCGTCCTTCCTGTACAGGCTTACCTGTATGTGGACGAAGCTCACAGCATTGGCGCTCTGGGAAAGGTAGGTGGACTGGTAGCGGTGCCTGTGGCAGGGCAGCTCCTTTTGGATCTACGGCTCTCTCTCTGTTAGAATCCTTTTTCTCTGTGAGCCTCTTGCCGTCGAAGATTGTCTAATCATCTCGCTTCTAACTACTACGGCGCTTTGCCATATGGCACCACCACCAGACCGGGCGTGGTATATGTGAGCAAGCAGGCGTGGATCCATCCGATGTTGACGTCCTGATGGGAACCTTTACTAAGTCTTTCAGTGGGATGGGAGGCTACATCGCAGGATCGGAGGTGCTTTTCTCCATTCTTACTTGCCCTCTCCGTCTTTTGATAAGATGATCCTTTGTTCTCTTCGTAGTAACGGCCCCTTCCTCGCTTCGCCTTTCTTTGGCACTGCGGCACACGTTAGGATCGGTTGCTATCTGCTATTCTCTATCTCCGAATTGCTTGTCCTAAGGTGTTGACGTCCATCTTTCTTCGTAGGAACTGATTCGCGTGTTGCGCGCTACTACTGGCGCCTCTGCGTACACAAACAGTATGAGTCCAGTGGTGTGCAAGCAAGTGCTGCAGGCCCTAAGGGTTATCAAGGGGGAAGATGGCACAAACATTGGCAAGAACAAGCTCCAGGCCGTCAAAGACAATAGCAACTACTTTAGAGAAGTAAGACGAAAGTGAAGAGAGAAGAAGGTGGAGAAAGGCAATCTCTAGCCCAGCAGTGCCAGGGAAACAGAGAGAAAGTGAGGAAAGAGCAATCGACAGCAATCGAAACCTCAAAGAGACCAAACCTAAGGGAGAAACGTAGGGCAAAGCGGGAGACCAAGAAAGGGACGAACAAGAAGTGGCAGAAGCTGGATTGGAGGGCAGAGTGACTCTTGAGAGGAGAGTTGATAGTGTCTGCTTAGAAAAAGCGCCTATGAGAGAGAGAGAGAGAGAGAGAGAGAGAGAGAGAGAGAGAGAGAGATCTGAATCTTACTTTGTGTTTGTTTCCTACACTTGCAGAAACTGATGGACCTCGGTCTGGAGGTCTTCGGTGACCGTGATTCGCCGGTGATTCCTATAATGCTGTACAACCCCTCCAAGATTGCTGCCTTCTCCAGGGAGTGCTATAGCAGAGGGGTAAGTAGAGACAAAGAGCAGCTTTCTAGAGAAGTGGGAGGGACAGAGGGAGCGCGAAGCAACGATTCACATAGAGAAGAATGGATGGGACCTGGAAGGAAAGCTTGAACCTAGTGATAGACGCAGCGCTGAGTGCGGGCTCTTAGTTCAAGACGTTGCCAACATATCTATTCGTCTCTGCCTCAAGATGTTATCCTCCCTTTTTTCCCTGTCGCTTGTCTCTTTTTATCTTGTGCTCCCCTGCATAGAACCCTCATAACCCAGGCTTTCTCTCATGTAATCCCTCCTGCATCTCCAGTTGGCCGTGGTGGTTGTTGGCTTCCCTGCCACTCCTCTCGTGCTCTCGCGGGCCCGCATTTGCGTCTCGGCTGGCCACTCACGTGAGGATCTTGACTTTGCACTGAAGCAAATCGATGAGATCGCTGATCTGCTCAAGCTCAAGTACAGGCTGAGTACCTTTGGCTGAGAGCTCCCACCTTCTCCCGCTCTCGACCTATGTTCCACATACCTTCGCCCTTCTCTGCTTTTCTCTTGGAGCTGTATCCCTGTCACACTATAACATGATCTGCGGAAATCTCCCATTGACACGTTGAAGATAGACTGCTGGACACAGCGCAATAGTGCCCTTGCTTCTCCCTGTGTTTCTGTATCTCTCGCGCCGCTGTCGCCAAAGATGCCTCCGCTTGCCTCACTATCTAAACTTTATAATGCTCAAGCGATATCCTTCCTTTATTTGCATCGGCTGAAGGCAAAGCTCTGCCTCTCAATGGCCATAGATTACTATTGAAATGTGTGCCTCGATCTCTTTAGTTTCCTCTCTGCTCTTCGATATGTGGAGCCCAAACGAAAGGCTTCTGAGTGCTACTCTTCACTGTACAAGAGGAACCCAGACGAGCAGTGTCGTCCCTTCGTAGAGACATGGCTCGCCTTTGAATGCTACTTCTTCCGCCTGGAGTACAATGTTCCCATACATTCAAGCTTATCATCCAGCACCATCCTTTGGAGAAAAGTTGACAGCTCTGTGATGGATTTCTCGTCTGTGGCAGCAACGGGAGAAAGATTTGAGCGCAAGTAGGGAGAGACATGGGAAAGAAAGAACAGGAGATAGCCAAACCCACTGCAGGGTATCAAAGAATAAGGGCACATAAGTCGCTGCCAGAAAGAGAGAGGACGTGCTGCAGGAGAGCCAGAGCATCAGCCCATGATCTGGCCCGGAGAGCCGCCTTAAAAAACTTAGCGAGACAGATGCAAAGCTCCCAAAGAGGGAGGAGATAGATGACGAAGAGAGAACTCACATTTATGCTCCCCAGAGTTGACGAACATTGTGAGCATGTTGTGGATGCGATCGATGGGAAGACTCTCAAAGTTCGTCAGCATTCCCAGGATAAAGGACTCGTACACCTAGAGATCGGACGGGTACCGATATTGAATAAGGCTCAGAGAAGTAGTTCCGATAGAGGAGCAGGTGACTCGTGGAGATGAGACACAGACGTGGACAATAGGAAGGAAAGAGGGGCAAGAGATTGGGAGAGGGAGCCTCACCTTCATATCTTCCTCTTTCTTCGCCTCCGCGGAAGCAGCAGTCTCAGAGGCATCCTCCATTGCCCCGTGAGTAGACCGTGGATGGCATTCTGCCAACGTCTGTTTGGCCGGGCAGAGAGCGAGGGTGACGAAAAGAAGTCAGTCACAAGGCAGATCTCTGAGCATCTTACAACGCATGACAGAATTCATGAAGCTAAAACTAGCAGGAAGAGAGAGAAGAGCCCATTGGCAGCACAAAGGCTCGACCTCTAGGGAGTAGCAGAACTCTACGGAATGGAGTTAGTCATACAAAGCAGGTGCCGGAGCTGCTGAGAGACATGCTATTGCGTGGATGGGGAGAAGTGTATGGTAAAGGGAGCGAAGAGTTACGAGCAGAAAGAGAGGAGCAGAGCGATAAAGCATGCTTGGGGCTGTCTACCTTAACGGCTCTGTATTGCACTTCACCGTTCCCACTTTCCTCCCTTATAACGCCAAGGTTGAGCCAAAATCCTAGCTTTTTCCTTAAAGAACTCTCAGGCACGGAGAGGAGAGAGGAGAGAGAAGAAGCGGTCCATAGATCTGTTGCAAAGCGACGAGGGGTCACCACGGCCCACACAGGTCAGCACAGATCAGCGTGAAGAATAGCCCAAGGTTCTACCATGAATGTGTACTTCACAATCGGGATAGCCGAGTAGAAGGCAGAGTGTCACCTCAACAAAGAGTACAAGCAAGCAAGAAGGAGAGTTGGCACCATTCAAAGAGGGGCACAGTTCAAGGAGGGAGAAAGGACTGGAAGTGTAGATGAAGAGTGCGGTCCGGTTGCCGATGCGGCTAACTGTCAAGACTGTATTGAACAGCACCTTTATCCCCGAAGTGCATGATGGCCGTGGCAAGAAAAGGAGAGACTTGATACTCTCTCTTCTCTCCATCAAAGTCAAGCTCGACCTGCCGTAGGTCCAGTGGTAGGTTCGTAAGAAGTTCAGCCATCATGAGAAATAGAAGTAAGATCTATGCGTATGCGGAAAGTTAGGGAGAAGGTCGCGGGGCCGAAAGAGTGAAAGGTCTACCACGAGGCCGGAAGAGTGCAGAAAGAGCAATCTCCGCAATAAATGGATGGAGAAGGAGATAAAATCTAGTAGGCAGGCATCGTCCGCACCTCCACAAGCCCTAGCCTAGGTTTCCACTGCAGTTTCCTGGGGTTCTTCAGAATTGCATAGCGTTCCGCGAAAGCATTAAGCTGCTTCTCTATGGAAGGGTGAAGGGGCAGCTCCTCTCCCTATACCAGTGCGAGGTTGGAGGCCAGAGAAAGAAGAATGTAAAGACAGAGTAGCAGACATCGCAGGGACAAGGTCATGCTTCTCATAATTGACGCCAGTCCAACAACGTGTGAAGAGAAGAGCATGGAGATGAGGAAGATGACGAGAAATAAAAGGTAGTACAAGCCCTAGACAGATAGCAGCTGCGTTAAGATAACTAGATGAAGAGAAAAGGAAACGGCGGTCATCAATCACTAGTTGTGTCTTGCTCGGTCTACCTGTAGGGGCGGCCAAAATTGTCCAGAGATAATGGTCGCATCAACCTTCACCTCCTGCCCATTGGTAGCTCTCTCCCCGAGGGAACGCAGAGACGAGTGCACATTCCCGTTTATTCTCTTACTCTCATCCACGTCCTTGACCATCACCTCGCAGCTCTGTAGCGATTCTTCCCCAAACCGGAGCTTCAGAAGCTCTAAGGTTCGCACCTGAGGATTCCAGGACAGAGGACAGCCAAGACACACGTTTGAAGATGAGACAAGGAGCAGCGTAGGGGTGGATGAAGGACGGAAACTCTTTGACGGAAAAGAAGAGTCGCCAGATAGGGAAGGAAGAAAGGCTATCCAAAAGGGAAGCAAGAATTTTGGCCGAGGAAAGGCGATGCGGTCTGGAGAGACAATGGAAGGAGATAGGAGGAACGCCATAGGGGCGGAGGAGTTACCTCTTTGTCCGTAGAGTAGGTGGTGTTAGCCAGCAATTTGTCGGCCAACATGAGTCTATACTCCGTCACAAACAGCTCCTTGCTTCCATAGATACTGACCTAATGAGATTGAAAGGCGAAAGATAAGAGGAGTGAGGCACCAGGACAAGGGAGGTATGGCGCCTATAGACAAAATCACAGACGGATGGCAAAAGGTTGAGCTGAGAAGGATGGTGACGCAAGGTGTACCAGCATGCTCAGAATGTCGTCAGTTCTACGGCCCTTGGAAGACAGCCGTGGATCCGCGTCACGGGGCTCTGGAACCCAATCACCAGGCCCATCCTAAACAGGGAGCAAGGGTTTATGATGCGAAAATGGAAGAAAGAGACACAAGGCTTATCTAAAGGGACAGGCTAAAGGAAGAGTGCCGGTAGTGACCGCAATGCATTGCAAGGATTGGAAGCCCGGAGATTTAGCCACAACTGAGGACTCACAGACCTCTTCATCGTCCGAGTCTG